>JAFBJT010104035.1:0-13380 GCA_016785325.1 Chascanopsetta lugubris
GGGGGGGGGGGGGGGGGGGGGGGGGGGGAGTTGACCCACTGTTGCTTTAGGCTCCGGTGACGTTTGAAAAACAATCCCCTCCCAGGTCGCTGTCACTGCAGGCGTCCCTCCCTGTTGCATTAGCCCGCCGGCCACACTCAGCTTTAACGTATCAAATAGAAACAGGACCCCGGCATCGAATAGCGGCTCTATCTGCTTATCTGCCTGTTGTTGCCTCCCGAAGGTGGCGGGTGACAGAGAGACAATTACCAAACACAGCACAAAGCCCGGCCCACACCGACCCCGCCGCGTCCCCCGGGACGTGTGAGTCACTGAGCCCCCAGCCTGTTTGTTTGATGGCGGTGACAAAAGATCCGACCCCTGACCTTTCAGCTCCCGATGAGTCACCGGTAGTAGCTTCGACCCGAAAAAAGAAAAAGAAACAAGCAGGGGCTTCCCCACACCGCATGGCTGTGGCAACAACATTTAAAGGTTGCTGTTTTTCTGTTTGTCCTATTTGTCTATGCCATACTCTGTGGGAGGCATGACACAGACAAGTGAAATTGAATAGGTCATACATACAAGCAGCATCTCCAGAGTTCACTGCGTCTGTGGCGCTTGAGAAATCTAGGGCATTAAAAGATCAAATGAAAGATCAACCAGGCCTCTGAGTATTGAATTCAAATATCCTATCGAGTTTTATCCACGTAGATAAGTGGAGACACGCAGAGCGCTTATCGATTGATGAGAGGTTCGATTGACCTCTTATGAGTCTTTGTACAATCTGTACCTGAGATAAAAGCCTGAAGCGAAAGAGCCTTGCCTGAATGTAGACTCTTTCTTTTTTTACTCTGCTCCTACGTTGAGCATGTGTGAGAGTGAAGCAGCCTCGTCCTCTCTCTGAAGAATAGATGTACTTCAAAGTTGCAGGAAAACTGCGTCCCGTTGCACCAGGACAAATGATTTGTATTTATATAGCACCGTATTGAGGCCCCGTCCACATGGAGACGTTTTGTTTTGACTGTATTGGGTGTTTCACCCACACGGGGGCCTGCGAGTACGAGTTGCGAATAGATACTTTTTGAAACCAGGTCCCAGAGTGACAACATCTCGAGACACCATTGTATCCTGTCGGTCTTAAAACCGATACGCATCCCTCACACTTCTCCCTTCTAAAACATGCGCTAACCCACCACCACCAACAACAACAACAACAACAACAATGGCAGATAACTTGTAGTCTAATGTGACCTGAAGCAGAAGTTCTACCTCACCGTCAGTCTACACAAATGTCTTCTTTCTCACTTGCACATATTCTTTGCTGCCGCCAGGATAATAAAAAATTCTTCCTCTTCTCATACCGCATCTTCTTCTTGTGTTTGTTTACATCGTAAGAGTTAGGTATGCAAGCCCCATGTCTTCTTCTCTGTTTCTGGTTCATTTCTCCGGCATCGTCACAGCGCCACTCAGGCCTGGAGGCTACACCACAGCGTTCTCAGTTGTTTTCATGTATGGCGTCTTTACGGGTTTTCTCGATGACCTCTCAAGGCAGTACAGTTTTACATTCACCCAGTCATGTATTTGCAGCACTTTGTATCAACGACTAAATGGGACAATGGGTGGGGAAGAATGAAACCCCCCCCCCCTCCCGACCTACTGGTCATCTAAGCCCTCAGCCACAGCTCCAGACTGACGTTTCACGTGGGCAGAGAGCGCGACAGGAAGAGACGGGGAGTGACTGAGAGGCAGAGAGATGTGGCCGCCGTGTCCAGACTGAGCAACAACTGGTTTGCTGTCTTTAGCCAACACGTTTGGGTGTGACTCATGCACACGCAAGCTCACTGCAGACAGAAAACATCCCGGCGCACAGACCTGTTTTCATTCGACGACAGCCTCCAGATTTTCGTCAGGAATTTCAACTTTGCTTCGGTCCACAGTCGGGTGGAGCGCGCAGCCAGTCCACATCTATTTCTGTGGAAAAGGGGCAGTTTGACGCAGTCAACGCCACCGGCCCCGCTCGCTCCTTGGCCCCTGACGTTTATTGAGAGAGGCGAGAGGGGGACGGTTTGGTTTTCATCTTGTCCTCTGAAGAGAGAGCTATAAACATAAAGCTCAAGCTACTGAAAATGTGGTAAACGTACCCTGAAATCACCCTGTCCCTCAAAGGATGACCTGTCTGTTACACAAACAGGCATGGCGCGTGTACACACACACACACACACACACACACACACACAAATCTCTGCAGAGTTGCTCTGTAGAGTTTTGAGTCAGATCAGAAGTTGCCAAGACAAATAATCTCCTCAGGTCCAATGGCCAAAGCTGTTCCCAATAACTTACTGCAAAGTGAAAATGACAGGCGGTGAGTGGCACATCCGCTCAGGTGAGACTTATTTGTTTTTTTCCCGGACAGAAGTAAAGCGAAGGAGAAGAGAGGGGCGAGAGGCAGTGAGATAAATGGCTGCGGAGAGAGGGAGTGATGGAAGAGTGCGGCTAGAAAGCGACAGAGAGACGCAGAGTGAAAGAGAAAGCGACTGTCGCTGGGTTGTTGACAGGTGGGCCTGAGGGCAGGTATGACAGGTTGATTCAAGTGCGCCCCTCTCAGCCCACCCCCCCTCCCCACCCCCCCCTGCCCCCCTCCAACCTTCCCCTCTACCCCAGCTGGAGACTGCCAGTGTGAGATAGCCTACAGGGCTGAGGAGACAGGTCTCCATCAGAAAGCCCCGCAATCCTTTACAGTCATACGATAATCATTTAACTCTGGGTGCCGTGTGTCAACAGGCATGACGGCTGACGAGGAGGAGAGACAAGGCGACAAACAATTCTTACAGCCGTCGAACGTACGCTTCCAAGGAAGGAGGAGAAAACAAGGAGGGGGGAACGAAGAAATGAATAACTGTCAGAAGCGTTCGGCTTATGGGACAGTGGGTTTTTCAGCGGTCGAGGCTCGAGGGCCAAGTGTCACTTTGGGTCACTCGAACTGAAGATTGGCCTTAAAGATTTTCCCGAGCCCGAACTCTCGGCGGCGGCCGCGCGGTGCAGCGCCTCCGAGTGATTAATTTGCTCCCATTCGTTAAATTCAGATGATCTATTACAAATGAAGGGGTCAGAGCTGTGCGCTCGAGGACACGGAAACGAGCAGGTGCTCAGGTTAATGGAGCAACAGGAGTAAGGAGACAGGATTCATGCATAATGAACACAGTTGCCTTAATGGGAGAAACGTGACCGGCGAGCAGTGTTTACATTAAAGGAGGGCGAGAGTTCGGCCCAGGGAATATTTTTCTGCCTACGCTGGCGGCAGACGGTGTAATGAATTTCTATAAAGCGCACTGCAAATAAAAATAAAGACACACAGAGGAGACTGCGCGTTGATGGTCGGCGGGTGTTGCTGACATGGAGGAATGGGTGAGGACAGCGCTGGGACTTAGCAGCAGAGTGCAGTTTGTGGAGACGTGAGTAACCCGGGTCTGAACTCTGGCTTTCAGAAACTCAATCAATCCCCTCCTCCTCCTTGGGAGTCCAGATGAAGGAACAATCGTCACATTTAAATCTGGGATTAGATCACACGTTTGAGGAGGAGTGATCAAACAGGAAGTATTACCTACTGTAGCACACCTTTTGAAATGAACACTCACACACACATGTTTGTACAAAGGCACACACCAACCTGTTCCATTATTTGTGTTTGCCTTGTTATCCAAACACACTGTGCACGCACACGCACACACACGCACACGAGCATGTCCAAGGGCCGACATGAGTACATGTATCCACAAGTGTGCTGACAGCACACACCCAGCATATAGCCTGACATTCACTTGGCCACAATGCACCACACAATTAAAATAAATCTCCTATAAAGGCCACATGGTGCTGCTTTTTTTTTTTTTTTTCGAGCAGCCAAACAGGGGAACAACTCCATGGCAACACCAGAGAAATGTTTATGAGAATATGTGCATATGCACAGCTGGAAACACAAACAGGCTCGGTGTCATAATTTCGTTAGGAACCAGATTTGACTCTGTATTGACTCAAAGAGTCAAAGAAAGAAAATAACGTGAGCTGGAAAAGTCATGAACTGCCATTTTTCTCACAGTGGGATTGTGACAGTGTGTGTTCTCATTATGAGCGCATAGACAGCCCTCCATGGGTCTCACTCTCTCTCTCTCTCTTTCTCTCTCTCTCTCTCTCTCTCTCTCTCTCTCTCTCTCTCTCTCTCTCTCTCTCTCTCTCTCTCTCCCCCCATCTATCTCTGCATTCCCAGACAGCTTTAGCAGTTCAAACCCTCGCACTGCGGCATTGTCACACACCACGCTGGTTGCCATGGAGAAATAGTCCTCCTGGTCTCCAAGGTACCCGAGTCTATTGTCTTTGGCTTCTTTATTTAGATGAAAACATGATTTGTTGGAAGGGATCTACTTGTTTTTTTCGCCGCTTCTCTTTGCTGCCTCCTCTTTCTTCTCCTTCTTCTTCCTCCTCACGAGCATCAATGCGCCGTCGCATGATGTGTATTGTTTCATTTTCCTCCTTTCCAGGAGTTTGACTATACGCGTGTGTGTGTGTGTGTGTGTGTGTAGCTCGTCTGATGTTTTGTAGCAATTAATTCCAGTGTGTCTGCATGTCAGCACCCCAGGAGGGGGGCTGTATAAAAGTTTTCCCCATTGCCACAGCTCTCGCCAGGGCTTATAATTGCCTTCTATTACCAGGCCTGGGTGTCACAGCGCCTGCCTGTCTGTCACCGGGAGACTCAACCGGCGACAGATGATGAGGAAAAGGAGTTCAACTTTTCTCACTGCTGCTCCTTTTGGCAGTGGAGATGATACAGGATACAGTATGTGGTAAATAAGGGGGAAGAAGGAGTGTCGCTCTCCTGCTGTGTGGCCTTATCGGCCGCCTTCCTCTTCTTTGTGCACGTGTGTTATTGTTGGTTCAAAGGCACGTGCGCTGGAGCCACGCACGCACAAACTACAAACTACCGAGGCTGAGCAACCGAGCGACTCCACAGGCTCTTCAAAAAGCTGCTTACAAACACTTACAATCAGCCCCTTCTCACCTTTGACCCTGTTTATTTGCATGTTTCCAGTTCCCCTCGCAGCTGTCAGCAAGCTGCCTGTCTCTGACGCCGCCGCCGCCGCAGCAGCAGCCGGCACTGAGGCTGCAAACCAAACAGGAAGTGACATCACATCCGCTGCTCCGTGATATCACCGGGCTGAGCTGGAGAAAAAACGCGAGTGAAAGGGAGAGGAAAAAAAAAATAGAAGAAAAACATCAACAGAGACGGTGAGGAGTGCAGCTGATGGGTGGAAAGAGGAAGTTGTCTGTGTTTCGCTCTTATTCAGTGGCTGTGGCTCAGACGTTCCACGCGCTGTGGTCTTGTTTAAGGCCAGTCAGACAAATAAACTGGTCTAATTTAAGTCACTTATCTGCTTAATAAGACTGGGCCACAGACACAGAGACTTGATCTCCTGCGTTAGCCTCAGATGACTCTTTTAAATCACCACATTTAAAAAATCTTTACGTCACACACACATTGAGGCCCAGACTTTGTTGACGTCTAGAGGCCTGTGATGTTTGCTCTGTCAGCTCTTGCAGCAGCTACTTGTGACTTGTAACTTGTACATTGATAGATTCAGATTCAGCAGAAATGCACTCTTTCCTTTTTCGTTTTCTTCCTCATTTATCCGGAATGTGGATAAAATGTCACTTAGAATGTGCTGTTGTCAAACACACATTGAACTCATAATCCCTGACTCTCCCTGGAGATTCTCCTCCCTCATAAAAACTTTGTGAGAGAGCAGAACAGGATCCTCCGGAGGATTCCCAGGATGTAAACAGGCCTGTTGCTGCTAAGTCTAACACACACACGCACACACACACACATATATATAATCTAAAATTTAAAAAAAAGTATGTGGTGTATAGAGCCAACATCTGTGTTGATGTGGTGTGACATATTATATTATATGATGTCAAAAAACTGAATTAAAATAGATTATCCCATTCTCACAGGTGTCATCGAGGGTTTACTGCAGTGGGATTATCTTTAATCAGTGTTGACTCATATTCAAATCAGTCAGTTGAGTCATAGTCAAATGAAACACAGCTTTTATCAGCTCCAGTTCCAATTGGCATTGATGGGAACACACTGCATGTTAGACTGTGTAACGGCCGACAATGGGAAAGGGGGTTTCTATCTCAGTTTAATGGAAAAGTGTTGCAACTTTGTTGAGAACCTATCGTAGAATCTTCTGCTACATTGTTGATGAGTAAAAACACCACATCTGAAAAATGTCTGTGCTGTATTTAAAAAGGTTGAGATCCTTTATATTGTTTTTGCAGAATTCTGCTCTGTGTCCTTCACTGTGCCATAAAAACAATGTATAACTTACAAAATATGATCCACCCGTCAGTTCACACACACACACACACACCATGACGTTTCTGTTTCTTCTTCTCTTTTCTGGTGCACGATGATGCAAAAGTGGAAGGAGGGCTTTCGGAAACTATGACGCTGTACATTGTCAGCCGTGAGAGCGAGGCAGGGTTAGTTACAGTTGTGCACTTTTGTGGTAAAGGCGTGTGGTAGCTTGTTCCTCTGGCATGGAGACTACGCACTCAATAGAGTGGGTGCAGGTAAACATGCTAACACAGGCCCTCTCTGTTGTCACATTGCATTATTGCGTTGTTTGGCGATTGTACACGTACTTTTTCCAATACATTTGTCAACATTCCATTCCAGTCTCTCTTGTTTTGGGACCTGACAGTTTGGAGATCCAAGCCTCCTCAAAACCACATTTCTACCCACACAAAATGAATATTTAAAAATCAGAGGAACTAACGAATCTACTAAAACTACACTGATCTCAAATGTGAAAGAGAGGAAACTCATTTGTCTACCCAAGTTATTACTGCATCTATTTGGAGGGGTTTCTGAAAGTGTCTGCCCACACTGAAAATCCCCCTGGGTCGGAGAGTGTTCCATCACACATTTGTGCAACATTTGTTGCCATGACAATGACGGTGTTGACGATGATGCTGTCGATGATGGCACTCTGACTCGGCCCGAGCAATAAATAGACACAAATTGTTTTGGAGGCTGTCTCTATTTCTCATATTGAGAATGGGGAACCAGAGAAGATGAGTCAGAGCAGAAGTGTGAGGATGCTGAGGCAGCATCACACCGACTCCGGATCACTTCTTCTACACAATGCTTTAATGAGGAGATGGAGCCCGCGGGGGTTAATGGAGAGAACGGCCCGGAGCGGCGGGGAGGGAGAGAGAGAGGGAGAGGGAGAGGGAGAGAGAGAGAGAGAGAGAGAGAGAGAGAGAGAGAGAGAGAGAGAGAGAGAGAGAGAGAGAGAGAGAGAGGTGCTGTTGAAAAAGGGAGGAACGTCAGTGGGGAGACGGCCGACAAATGGAGCGAGTGCACTGTATTAGTTGGTGCGAAAAGCCACACACACACGCACACGCACACACACGTACACACACACACACGCAAAAGCCTATCACTCCTGAGTGAAAGAGCCAGTGGGGAGAGGGGAAGTGGGTGGAGGAGGAGAGAAGGGGGGGGGGGGGAGACACACACACGCAAAAGCCTATCACTCCTGAGTGAAAGAGCCAGTGGGGAGAGGGGAAGTGGGTGGAGGAGGAGAGAAGGGGGGGGGGGGCAGGGCAGGACTGTGGGAGCAAGGAAGGAGGGAAGGGAGAGGAGGACTGGAGCGAGTCCAGGGGAACTCCAGACTGCTGTTACCCAACATGCTCGCTCGCTCTCTCTCTCTCTCTCTCTCTCTCTCTGCAGGGGCTGGGAGAGCAACTGCTGGAGAGACGCAGCACATGGGAGAGCGGGGGGGCAAACACACACACACACACACACACACACACACACACACACACACACACACACACACACACACTCTGACACATTCAAGCCCACTGTCACTGCCGTGTCGCCATAGTAACACACTGACCTTGGCTTTAAAATTGTGTTCCCGAGCCTGATCCCCTGCCGCGTGGCGAGTAGTGGGGTGGAGTAAATCTGCCTATTTATAGCAGGCACTTTGGCTCATTTTCTACTACAGACAATAATAACCAATCCCTTCTCTCCAACGCCCCGACACATGTAGCTTTCACCATCCCGTCTAGACTGGGGCAGCAGGAGAGACGGTTCCAACCGTGTCGCCATAGTAACACACTGACCTTGGCTTTAAAGTTGTGTTCCCGAGCCTGATCCCCTGCCGCGTGGCGAGTAGTGGGGTGGAGTAAATCTGCCTATTTATAGCAGGCACTTTGGCTCATTTTCTACTACAGACAATAATAACCAATCCCTTCTCTCCAACGCCCCGACACATGTAGCTTTCACCATCCCGTCTAGACTGGGGCAGCAGGAGAGACGGTTCGAATGTAAAAGGAGGGAGACGTGAACGGGGGGGGACGGCAGAGACGAATGAATGTGCTCGTCTTCTCTTGGACCCCGGACACCTCAGAGACAACCTCCTGGACTCGAGTCAGAGAGACGAACTGATCTACACGTCCATAAAATAGGATGGATTTCCTATAGAATCAGGAAATGTTTGAGGCCTAAAACGTGCTCTGTTATGGTCACAATGATTCAAATCAGTTTGGTTACAAGAATGAATGAGTCTCATTTATTTGGGTTTTGCTTATACGGTGCATACTGTTCCCTGCGCAGTCACAATGGCCTTGACTTCTGATCAAATTTGAATGCGTTTGCACGAATTCGTTGCGTTTCATTAACGAGGCAAAGAAAATGTAAGGTCACGAAACGGACCTTGACCATCGTCCTTCAAAACCCGTGGGTGCAGGTGAACGTTTGAAGCGCAGGTGGATCACTTCACCCGAGGTGTCCCTGAGATATCACACGTTCACAGGACGGACGAGATGAAAACGTGTGATCGTCAGACAGAAATCCTCTTGAGCCGAGGAGGAAAGTTCACGGTGAAAGGGCCGAACTCGTCCGACTCCCACACTTCTATCAGACTGCATCATGGACTGTATTAACTGTACATGTGAGGCTGAACTTACACCCACGTGGAGACAGACGGATTCTGACTAATGTGACTCGGCAGCTGTGGGATAATTGCTCCACTCTGGGCTCCAGCTCGCAGCCAGTCTGAGTTAGAGGAGCTGGTCACTGTAACTAACTTCAGTTAGTGTGGAACACACTCTGGACCTGGCTGCTGTTCAAGTCCACTGGCCTCTCACACACACACACACACACACACACACATGGATGCTGTTTGTAAGCTGGCAGTGCACAGAGGTGGGTCTGGCCGACGCCTGGACACAAAGACGATTAAGGTTGGATAACGCAATTTCAAAATCTCTTCTTCACACGTTTTGCTTTTATGCTCATTTATTTTCACTTAGTGCTCCTCTGTTACTGAAAGTCAAAACTTTTGTCCGAGTTCCTCTTCTCAGCGGTGGGACGCAAATGAACCGCACATTAAAAATAGCGAACGGTTTTCTATTTTTACTGTGACACATGATGCATGATGCCAGATGTGATGTTTTGTGGAGGCAGATATTTCACTTCCTTAAAATCAACTGTTTACCTGCGACTTAGTGCCAAAGCACATGTATCACATTTCCTGTCAGGCAGATGCAGCGTTTCTGTCATTCGCAGCAGAAAGACAGTTTCTGATCTGATGAGATGATCAATAACGTGCATCACGCTGATGCGCGTCGGCCGAGCAGACTCTGTGCATGTGATCCCCGCGCATGGCTTAATCCCGGTGGCCAACTGTCTCGACTTGACCGGCTCCTCACTAATTGGCTTGGGCTGTTTCCTTTGCAGCAGACTGCGTCACGCAGTAAACTAAACCTCAGCCCAGACGTAAGTGTATTAGGTATAAATAGCTCAGAGGAGTTAAATTTAACCTTCACATATAGTGGAAGTGAGTATTTTTGGGCACCTCTGATCTTGTTATTGATGTTAAATTTGACTCTGTGGTCCTTGGCGGGGAGTGGAAACAGTGACAGGGACCTGTTTTGCCACAACACACTTCCTGTGCACTGTGAGCGGTGAGAAAACCACAACCCTGTGACGCAACAGGCGGAAAGAAAAAAACACAAACGAATAAGCAGGCAACACAGAGGCGTGGAAAATCAGCTATGAGGAAGTTGAGGCTTCGTTTGAAAGAGGAAAATTGTTGACTGGGCCACGTGTGGATACTGTAAGTGAACTGTACAGTTTCCTGTGTGTGGACTTTCCCCTCTCAGATAAGGTGGTGATAAAAGGAACAGGCTGAATGTACTCTGGCTGCTTTGAATAGTTGTGGAAACAATTCTATAATTGGTCACACAAAACGTTCTATATCTGAATCAATTCTATAGACACACACACACAGTAGAGCTCCTTCTTCCTTTTCTCTCCCGTTCATATTCTCAAGCTCCCTTGCCTTTGTAACTGCTCTCACTTCCCGTGTCCTATTGTTTGCAGTGACCTCTGCTTAGCACCGTGCGCACAGCAGAGCGCACAGCCTTCACAGGACCTCAGCCTTTGTACTGTCGAGACCAGTGCGCAGCAGCCAGCAGCACTTCTCCCTGAGGAAGAGCGGAAATTAAAAGAACCATTCTGAAAGAAATCGGTTACATAAACTGCTTATTTACAAGCCATCGATGTAAATGTGGCCTGTTACGTGATGATGATATTTATAAACGCGTGATCGTGAGCTGCCAGTCTGCTGGAGGAGATGAGAAATTAGAGCATGCGATGTGTATCCTTTTATTCATGTGTGTCAGTGGCAGTTACTCTGCCTGTGAACATGCACTTGTTTTTGTCTATTTGCGGGCATTGGGAGACTGTAATAGAAGAGTACCTGTGTGTGTGTGTGTGTGTGTGTGTGTGTGTGTGTGTGTGTGTGTGTGTGTGTGTGTGTGTGTGTGTGTGTGTGTGTGTGTGTGTGTGTGTGTGCGTGTTTCTAGAGGTGTGACATGGAGTGACACATTTATAGAGTGAATTTCCTGTCTCTGAGATGACACAGAAAACTGTGAATCATCACCGCAACAAAGACATTATCACAGGAAGTACCCATGGAACACACACTCGGATATACACACACTGTGTAGAGAAGGAAAGCATTTAAAAAGGTGTTCCGAGCATCGCACCGGAGCAAACGGCAGGCCTGAACGCAGCCCTGTAAACCGTGGACATCTGGGGCGCACAGAGTCATCACTTTGTTTCCAGGGATTTCTTCGCATCGATCCTGAGTCTCAACAACGCAGAGCAAGATTTTTCTTTGAAACAGGCACCAAATCTTCTGGATCAATAAACTATGGTCAAGACCCCATCACAGCACCCCAGCCATTTACTGCAGAAGATAAGGTTACCATGGTGACACCCCCCCCCCCCCCCCCCCCCCCCCCCCCCCCGGGGAAAATGACCCCCCATCCCCACATCCACGCAAGGGACATATGAAGGAAAGTGGAAGTCATAAAGACATGTAAGTGAATGTGTGTGTGTTTGTGTGTGGAGAGAGAGAGAGAGAGAGAGACAGAGAGAGAGATAGAGAGACAGAGAGAGAGAGACAGAGAGAGAGAGTCGGCCCAAAGCCTTGACCCCTGGAGTCCCTCTTCATTGTAAAGCGTGTTTGGTTCACTGCCACAGAGCAGAATAGTTGCTTATTAGTCCTGTTGTATGAGCCTGCACTTGGGGGTGACAGCCTGAAAGAGTCCTCGCACTGACCGGAGAGAAAGCACACACGCACACACACACACACGCACACGCACACGCACACGCACACGCACACGCACAAAGTGAACAACAGATAAGGAAAAGGACCTCAAGGTTAGGAGAAAAATCCTGGCAGAACATTGAAACACACATAAAGGAGAACAAATTGCTTCATTTGTCCATGACCCTCAGTGATATCCAGGTTTAGCGTGGTGGGATTAATCAATAAGAAGCTGTTTGTGTATAGACTTATGTTTAACTGCAAATACATAGTATATAGGATGGATGGATGGATGGATGGATGGATGGATGGATGGATGGACAGTGTGTCACGTCTCCCGTCCCTCTCTCTCACAGTGAGGCCCAGTCTGCTCTGGTTGGTCAGCTGCTCCCTGATGTTATGTGGAGAGTGTCCCACCCATACTGAGCCACATGGAAGATGTGTTCCGAGAAGTTCACTCAGAGGTTCTCATCACACTGGCTCCCTCAGTGAAAAGTCAATGGGATTTGGGGGAGTTTTGAATGAATGCTGAAAATAAGATCTGTCCCAAACACACGGTGTTCAGAAAGACAAACCCACACCACAAGAGTACACATGATCATTCGAAGTTAAGGCGACTCTATCACCGTTGCTGAGTGGGTTTCACAATAGAAGAATAATGAATACAAATTGAGAAAAATATGAATAAAAACTGTCTCAAAGCCGCCGAGAGCATTAACCCCAGACCTTACTTCAGGCCTGAAGTTGTCCGAAGTACCAAACTCTGTCTGAAAATCAAATGAAAATCAAAGACAAGGGGGGGGAGCATTTTCTGCGCTAAATGGCGCCCCCTATGGAGCATAACAGATGTGTTTTGACTAGAAAAGCCGCACAGAACTGCAACACAACCGACCGAAGGGCAGGGCGAGATAGAAAAAGCCGCGGTGCGACTCCTCGAGGGAACGCACGCAGCACTGAGATGCACAACGCAACCTCAAGCGTTGCCATGTTTCCCTTTTCATGTGCGCGTACATGTGCGCATGATGTGAAGCAGGTGGAGGGAGACAAATGTCCCCTGCCCCGTCCTCGCTGCCAGTTGATGCCATACCCCTGATCCCTCAGTGGTGGCCAGGGGGCTGGCACGCTTGGTTGTCCAGGTGATGGCCACCGTGGAGACAGGGGGCCTGACCGGTCTTGGCCCACACCGTTACACCAACTGTGCCAACTTACCATCAACCGGACACTAAGCGGCACAGACACATGTGCCACTTTCCCCCGCTGCACACCACGGGCACGGGGGAGCGACGGAGGCAAAAGGATGCGCAGCCGCCAGAGATCAGGGGATATGCAATCGGATTTGCGGGCCCTTCAAATCCAACCCGGGCCGCTGAAACATCTGACCCGGCGTCAGCGGAGCGGGGAGGTGCTGTTGTTGCTGGTGGGCTGCGAGAAACACAGAGAGGAGATTTGCAGAGACAGCCCATAACAGCTCCCCTGGAACCAATGACTCAGATATGCAGATGTGTTTACTTCCCCTCTGTTTCCCACCTCAACCAGCACACAAAAGGCAGAGGGGGGCGGGGGGCGGGGGGGGGGGATGAAAGTGCCGGATAATGTCTTAGGGGGGGGGGTGGGGGGGGGCGCTGGTGCATCTTGGGCTGCATTTTTGTTAAGCCTGTGCATCTGGGAGCAGCATGCTTGTAAAGCATCGCATCCCTCCACATCCCAT
>JAFBJT010104035.1:13573-29866 GCA_016785325.1 Chascanopsetta lugubris
AAGACAACAGAGGAAGACGAGGCGACACGACACGGGTAATGTGTTTTCTCTGCTGGTGTCGTCTGGCAGATCTGGGATGATTGAGTGTTGATGCCTGCATGGGCCGCTTCAGAGAAGATCGTCTACCCCCCCCCACCCCCACCCCCACCCCCACCCCCACCATCCACATCCACATCCACATCCCAGCTCGTACACACAAGCACACACATACACAGCCCCTCTCTCTTTGCACACAGTGACATGTGCACACACACTCACACATGCAAACACAGGCGCCGACAAAATGACAAAAACGTCAAGGTGAATTCGCTGTCATCATCTCGGTGTCTCTTCATCTCTCTTTTTGGTCGAGGGAATATTTCAGGGTAATACTTTACTACAACAATGTGTGCGGGTGTGTAAATGTGTGTGTGGGTGTGTGTGTGTGTGTGTGTGTGTGTGTGTGTGTGTGTGTGTGTGTGTGTGTGTGTGTGTGTGTGTGTGTGTGTGTGTGTGTATGTGTGTGTGTGTGTGTGTGTGGCTTTCTCCATGGTGGATGTGTGTCTTAATTAGAAGAGGGTTTAGTGAATTAGGGCAGGATGTGTAATAGATTCAAATTTGCATAATCTCTGTTGAATAAACCTCAGCGACAAACATGCAGGCAGGAAATCATACAAGTTTACAGTACGGAATGACTTCAGCACCTAACACACACACACACACACACACACACACACACACACACTTGTGACAGTCATCTATGGTGTGTTTACTTATACTTGCGTAATAATTTGAGGATAGTTTCATAATCACTTCGTATTGTGAAGTTGTCAGCAGCAGATACAGTCTAACAGGTGCTGGCTACAGAGGAAGTTGATTGGCCTGATTCCATGATCCATTTTCCCAAGGCTTCCACACCCCTGCAGCTGTCCTCCAGAATTTGAGAACCGTGTGTGTGTGTGTGTGTGTGTGTGTGTGTGTGTGTGTGTGTGTGTGTGTGTGTGTGCGTGCGTGCGTGTAGTTGCAGTGCATGCTTGTGGTTATGACAAATTCATTCCGAGTTTCTTGCCAATACGCAAAAACAATGATCTTCATTGACAAAGAAAACGAACACAGAGCAACAAATAAACCTGATCACACACATTTCCCACCAGAGATGCAACAAACTGTTTGGTTGTTTTTTTTCTTTAAAAAAAAAAAAAGAAAAAAAGAAAAGAGATTGAAACACATTCCCAAAGCTGGAAAGAACCTGACCTGCTTATCAATGACTGTCCCTGATGTTCAAAGTGATGTAAACGGTTCCGGGGGCTTTGGCTGCTTCTGCACGGCAGAATGTTTTGAAGCGAGCAGCGACAGCCTCTGCCCCACTGACGAGTCAACACTTCCACTCACCTCCTTTCTATTGGAAAACACTTCTCTTCCTCCATCTCTCTCTCTCTCGCTCTCTCTCCCCGTCGCTCGCTCCCTCGCTCTCTCTCTGGCATCTCTCCTGCACCCTCCTCGCTCTGAAGCCGCACATCACTTGAAAAAGAGAGGGGGAAGGAGCATGAATAAAAACTGAAGGCACTTCTCTTAGATATGTCTCTTGATGCTCTTCAGATCTTTAAGGCTTCATCACAGGGATATTGGAGGGAAAGCGAAGGTCTGTGACTTCCTAATTCACCCGGCTAGACCTGAATCCGAGCAGCTCCCTTCTCCTCTCTCGCAAGTCTGATCTTTCCTAATTGGTTTTTATTTATTGATGGACAGGTAGAGCTGCGGCACTCCTCAATCAGCTCGGTGTTTAATTTGATCAAAAAGAAGAAAAGCAGAGAAGGTGTTCTAAAAAAAAAAAAAAAGACAAGAGGAGGAAGCCTGGGCCGGGCTCTTGATCACATTTCAAGAAACATTTCACAGGGAATAATCTACATGTCATAAAAAAAAAAAAAGTTAGGGGAGAATTTTCAAGGATTTCACTCCACAGTGGCTCCATCTTTGCCTCATTGTTCTTGGTTAAAGGTGCAGTGTGGTGACATCTAGTGGTGAAGTTGCATGTTGTATCCATCAGCTCGCCCTCACCCGTCTGAGCCTGCAGGAGAAGCTATGGTCGACTTCAGTTGTCATTAAAACTCAACAGATGTTTAGTATGTCCACTCTGGGCTACTGTAAAAACATGGCAGCCACCGTAGAGAGGACCGACTCCTCATGTGAATATTCATTAATGGGCTCGTTTAAGGGTGATGGCAACAAAAATACATTTAGAGGATTATGAAAGTGTCTTTGTACAAATTATTTTGTATTATTTTCTTACACCAATAGAAGTGACAAAATTGACAGACACTGCACCTTTAAATGTACATCTCAATCGGTGAGACCTTTTAAAGGTGCAGTGTGTAAGATTTGGTGACATCTAGTGCTTTAAGTTGCATGTTGTATCCCTCAGCTCACCCTTCTCTTTCGAGCATGCAGGAGAACCGATAGTCGCTGTCAGTTGCCAATGCGGCTAAGAAGATGCTTAGTGTGTCCCCTCTGGGCCACTGGAAAAACCATGGCGGCCCCCATAGAGAGGATCCGCTCCTGATGTAAATATACATGAAAGGGCTCATTTTGGGGAGAAGAACACCGTGCATTCAGGCGGTTATACATTCGTCAAAATGTCAGTTCATAATTTTCAGAGACCAAAAATGACCCAAATCTTACACACTGCACCTTTAAAGCAGTGAGTGTGGAGACAAACTGAACCAAAATTCTCGTCTCCCTGCCGGGGCCAGGCCAGACATATTGACTGATGCTGTGGGCATAATGAAAACATCCCCTGCAAATTGAATGTGATTGGATATCAGCTATCAGCCGTCGCTCGCCCGCAGCCTCCTTTTCCTCTCACTCTCATTAATCACAGGCTAAAATGCAACAGGTCTGACCTCGCTAAGTGTCGGTCTGACGGCTTTTTCCCGGGTTGTCATGATCTTAACATGGTTATTACATTTCAAACTGACAGATGCGCACAATAAGATTCACCAAATCTCTACCGATGCTACATTCTCTTTGGAATGTGCATGATTCAGCGGCTGTCCTCCATTCTCCACAGTGTGCGGTTTTCTTTCTATTTCTGAATAGTTGAGCACAGGGGCGGTAAATTATTTTTTGGCTAATTATTATTTTTAATTTTTTTGGGGGGGGGGGAAGCCATTTTATGGAGAAACTTGAAAAAAGAAAGAAAGAAAGAAAGAAAGGTGCACGGCTCATTAGAAGAGCAGCAGACCCTGCACCTGGGCCGACACCACAGCAGCTCATTTACA
This sequence comes from Chascanopsetta lugubris, assembly GCA_016785325.1. NCBI lineage: Eukaryota > Metazoa > Chordata > Actinopteri > Pleuronectiformes > Bothidae > Chascanopsetta > Chascanopsetta lugubris. The sequence continues at coordinate 16,831 of JAFBJT010104035.1, forward strand.
CTGTTCTGCCTCTGTCCAATTTAAAGTGATGAGGGGAGCGGGAGGAGCAGACATTTAGGGATGACTCATGTTGCCTTCAGGGGAGGGAGGGAGGGAGGGAGCAGATACATTTGGGAGGGTCACTTTATTTGAGTTCTCTCCGATGGAACAGCCACATTATACACCCACTACCCTCAGAAGAAGCCAGGAAACAGTGCCCCCTGTTGGAGAGGAACAGTATTGACTTGAGGGAATGATCTGTAACCTCCTCAGTTGTAAGGGGACATCGATCCATTTCAACACCTACTATTATCACTTTCATGAATGTTATTATTATATCTATTCTACATTTAGACCCTTAAACATCTCTGCCCCGCGCCGAGATTCCCTGCTATTAAAGGTGCAGTGTGTGATATTTTGGGCTTTTTTTTTCCACCTCTAAAAATATTACAAAACAATCACAAACTGACACTTATGCATGGAAGCATCGAAATGTTTGATTGTTTTCCCCATTAATGTATATTTACATGAGGAGCGGGTCCTCTCTACGGGGGCCGCCATGTTTTTACAGAAGTAAAAGTGGACGTACTAAACCCATTTTGAGTTTTGATGACAACTGAGGTCCGCCATAGCTTCTCCTGCATGCTCAGAAGGGCGAGGGCGAGCTGATGGAGACAAAAGCAACGTCACCGCCAGGCGCCGCCGTATCTCACACACTGCACCTTTAATTGTCCCTCTCTGATTCCGAATGACAGGATTATCCAACACCCCAGTGACAAAGTGTGAGACGGAGATTTGTACCCTTCCTCTTATCTGGTGTCGTTGCGGCGGCTCCTCCTCCCTCCCCCTCCCTCCCCCTCCCTCCCTGGACATCAGCGAGCCAACAGATTCATTAGACAGCTGATAGCCGCGCTCCCTCTTAGTGCCGGCCCGCTGAGTTTTGCTTTTCTCTATCGCCTCTTGTAAACCTCCATTTTCTCACTTCATATTAGTGGGGCACGCTTGGTGCACTCACCCAGGGGAAAGGGAAATTAAGGCTTTCTCCAGAGGGAACTGCAGTTTATCCTCCCCCCCCCCCCCCCCCCCATTCCAAGAAGCGCGGCGGTGAGGGAGCGAGCCAGCGAGCGTAGTAGAGGCAAGTCACACAAGGACCCTCTGGTCAACCTGATAAAGTGCGATGGAAATCAAAGGCCACGGCTCAGTCATTCAAGGAGAGGGAGAGAAGAAAAGTCTCTTGCTGAAAAGCGCGGCGCACAATGGAGCAAATATTGTGTTGCTTTTAGCACATGTCTTACAAAGTGCAGGAATCAATAAAAAAAAATAGAGGATTGATTTTCCCTTTTTCTTTTTTTTTTCCGCTCCCTCACGTACAAACAACACACCCGGCGCTGTCCACGGCAGAAAGATGCTGCGCTGTCCGATCCGTCTCTGTTATTACTATTTATTCCCCCGTACGCGCATCTTCACGCGCGCCCTATCGATGCGCTAACACATGCATTAATTACATGTGTCTGAAGTGTGGGCTGCACTTCCTGTCCCTGGTGCTCTCAACCATTATGCATGAGTCCAGGTCTGCAGGTCCGTGCTTTTTATTCATGTTCTTTGTGGAGGCTGTCAGACCTAATTAAGACAACATGCTTCTAACCAGTGTGTTTGGATAGTCTCTGCTCCCCCACCATACACACACACACACACACACACACACACACACACACACACACAATTTACTGCTGTGTATATCTGTGCATATGTATCTCTGTGTCGGTGCTTTGTAAGAATCCCAAAATACACGCGGTTAAAGAAGCTCCAGAGTGAAGCCGATAGCATTCTTGTTTCTTTCAGTCACCTCAGAGCGAAACAGCTTGGCAACACTTGTTCAACACGATGTGCTGTTTGAATGAGAGCTGGTGTCAGGCTGCAGACAGAGCCTAAAAGAAGCACCATGTTATACTTTACTGATTAAAGGTGCAGGGTGTACGTTTTGGTGACCTCTAGAGGGGAAGTTGCATGTCGTATCCATCACCTCACCCTCACCCTTCTGGACGAGCAGGAGAAACTATGGTGGACCTCAGTTGTCATTCAAACTCAAAAGATGATGCGTACCTCCACTTTTACCACTGCAAAAAGATGGCGGCCCCCATAGAGGGGACGCGCTCCTCATGTAAATATACATTAATGGACTCGTTTAAGAGAAATCAGGAAAAAAATAAAACATTTAGGTGATCATAAATTCATGAGGATGTGAGCATGTAACTGTTTTGGTTTCTTTTTTGAAGTTACAAAAATGACCTAAATCGTACACAGAGCACCTTTAAATCCACCGCTACCTTGCCATAGATTCGGAATCAGAGGCATCATGAGGTCAACGTCCGTCCTCCTCTGGTGATCCTGGGTGACAGGAGAGCACCGAGGTGCACGGGGCAAACACAGAGCGGCATGGGGGTAGAAAGAGGAGACGGGGCAGCGTGAAGGGCAGGCGCTGGTCCGTTGGTGCCGGCGGAGCAGCCACACAAGAGCCTTACAGAGCCACTCCAGGGGGCTTGATTCAATCATAACACGAGCGAGCGTGATGGAGACGCAGAGACAGAGTTGGGGGTAAAAAAAAAAATGTGTTTTAAAAGCAACCCTCGAGTTAGAGGCAGAGGAGAGAGGAGCCGATAGCGGCATGAGTAGAAAGAATCAGATTACCATGCTCTTCACGGGGAGGGGAGGATGACACTCATCCGACCTGATTCAAACGACAGAAGCGTAAGGAATGAAGTCCTCGGTTTGTCTGTCCCCTGACCTCGCCGCCGAGCCGCGGACGTGTGAGAGGGGAGCAGAAGAATCACTCACGCTTGGAGTGAGATGGTGCCTAATGGTCTAAAGGCCGGGATCCACTGTGTGACTGGGCGCATCCGCAATGCCGAGCGAGGGTGGTGGTGGTGGTGGTGGTGGTGGTGGTGGTGGGGGGGGGGGAGATCTGAAAAGCTAAAAAGTCCTAATCGTATTTCTCTTTTATTCATTTCTCCATTTATTATCCCGGCGCGAGCAGACGAGCAGCGTTTGCACGCCGGACGCTCGGGGCGCCGCGCGATGAGGCCGTCAGCCACTAGTGGTCCCACAGACGTGACACAAGTCATTTCACCTCAGCTCCGCTCTGCTCACGCACATTCCCAGGATGCTAATCAGGCCCTGCGCTGGCTGGCTGATGCCCTCCCTGAATGCACCCAGTCTGTGCAGCAGCACCACTGACATCATGGCTGTCAGATCATTCGTCCGCCGGCTCTCTGTTTTGTTTTTCCACACCACCCTCTCGCTTTCATCCTATACGCCTGGGTTTTACGCGCATACGGACGGGCACACAATCAATCCGTTTAAAGCCCCGATCGGACATTTTATTTTGAGAAACACAGATTTGCACCAGAGGCCGATATCTGAATTTCTCAGGATAAGAGTTCTTGCCGAAGTCTGACTAACACAACAACACGGCCTTTATTTTGAAAGGCAAGTCAAGCCGCCGCCTGATGGACCTGCATGAGGACTTTGTTTACAACACAGAGGGGGTAAACAAATCTTCGTTTACAGAAAATTAGAACACTGCAAATATGAAAATATTTTACTCTGATGAAACAACTGATTCCAATACACCTTATAATTGGCCCACATCATGTTTTGCCCATTTAACTGTAATGTTGACCTCTCCGATTACACTGATGAACAAATGATGATCGCACAAAAACACAGTTATTTTACCCCTTCACAATAATCGCCACTGCAATTACAGGTCAGTCCCCATAGTGTGAGTTTTATTTGCTAGTGTGAATGTGTGTGTGTGTGTGTGTGTGTGTGTGTGTGTATGTGTGTGTGTGTGTGTGTGTGTGTGTGTGTGCATGTTTATCTTAGACCATTGATCTGGCTGGCCCACAAAATGAAATGAGAGGAGAAGCGGGTGAGAGGGAGGGAGAGATGGACGACAACAAAACCGAGCGAAGCTGAAACCAGACATTCTTGTCTTCAGGTGCACGTAGGTGAGAAAGGTCAAACATGAGCTCGAGGAATCAGATTGTTCTTTTCTTTGATTTAGGAAATGTAGTGGAATTCCGCGTACAGTTTCCACGCAAGGACGAATCACCCAGCTCAGTCACAGCTGGAGGAGACGCGCAGCTACAACTACACGCTTTACACAGAGCCACAACACGCACAAACCCTGTGCCGTGCACAAACTCACCCTATCACACACACACACACACACACACACACACACACACCGTCACCATTCATGTGTGTGAGGCACTCAGACCAGGCAGTGGACATGTCACAAGGGCGCGGGCGTGATGGCTTACAAACTAGGTCTCTGCATCCGAGGGGGAAGCATAAGAACAGGTTCTCTTCATCTAACAGCGCATGAATCAGACTATAATCACACACCATGTAACACAAACACACACACACACACACACACACACACACACACTCACACGGAGATGTACCATCACACATTCACACATGGATGGAAGAGTCTGTCCTTGCCATCCTGCATGAACCCCCTCTCCTCCAGTCTGTGCAGTCATTTGTGCACGGAGACACGTGTGTGAATGCTGCAGCGTATAAATACATATACAGACATACAAGTCATAGCACTGGAGGTCAAGAGCACCATCTGTGCACGCTCAATACTTAATTAGATTCACAGCCTCTGAATAATGAATCCGTGGGACCGAAATAGATTGGAGGTGGGAAATACCTGCGATTGTGACGACGTTCAGAATAAACATGTTTTTCATTTCCACCGCGTCTGTTAGGAGGACGAGTCCATCTCATTAAGGCCGGGCTTCATTAATTATTACAGTGATTCTCCGCGTGAAGCACCGGCACACAACAACACAACGTCCAACGCACAAAAACAACGAGACGCGTCGGTGCAACTTTGTGCTTCGGTTTGCTCGGTGGGGGTTTCGCTTGGTGCACTCTGATTGAAGTGGTTTCCAGAAAAACGGGATCAATGTTGCGATATGTCAGGTACAGATGTATACAGAAACAACCCCTGCCTCGAGTTTCTGTCCAAGTACGATTAAATAATAAAAGACTTCAAATGGAGACGAGTAGCTCCGAGCGCGGCCAGAACACTCTCCGTGTCCAGACAGTGGAGAAGGAAACACGCGGGTGTCTCTGGCCCTCGTACGATAGAGAACCAGTCGATGGCCGACCTGTCTGTCACTAATCAACCTGTCTGCCTGTCTTTGTGCACTGGGGCCACAGGTTAGATAGCTCTGATGTGCCTCCGACAACCTTTTTGGTCTTTAGATGAACAGATTGTTACGAAAGCCATAAAGTGAGACGTTGCACAAATTAGTCGGTTGCCTCAGTCGGCCCTGCGGTCAGAGGAGATTCAGGTTCCCGGGATAAATAACGTCCCTGCGACGTCAATTCGTTGACGCTCGCTCGCAAGTTTCCTCAAACAAGCGGCCTGGTGGGGTCCACGGAGTGCGCACCCTAAGGCCTCTATCACGAGCACAGGAGCAACGGCAAGCGCACTCTCTATTCCGTGTGCACAGGCTTATAGATAGAGGTGCCGGGTGGGCACACCTACCCCTGCACTCCAGGCCGAGGCGGGGCTGATTCAACTCCAATGGGGGCAAGTGCGCAGGTGAGGGAGGGACACGGCCGAAAGCTGCACGTCACTTCACTGCCACAGGTGTCGCTATAAACACAGGTTTTGGTAACGCCCCTGTAGAACCACGAATAGAGTCACTCACTCTCTTCTCCTGGGGAACTACTGCTAATGACTCATGGCACATTAACGCGTCCATCTGCTCCACAAAGGAGTTGATTCAGCGCCACCACAGACAAAGTGCCTCTGCCAGAGTGAGCCCAGGTTATGTAAAAACTGTGTCAGCCGTGCGCATCGCTCGCAGCCACACGGAAAACAACAATGCCGACTTGTGCCCCCCCCCTCCCCCCTCCCCCAAAAAAATGGGGCTTGTGCTCGAGCTCAAGAAAAGGAGGCGCTCTGTGATGCCCGACGTTCCTCCTCGCTGTCAACAGCGGCGTGCGCGCAAAGCACGAGGCCTCATTTGAAGTCAAACAGGAAATAGCCTGCACAGTGCTGGGAACAAACAAGGGAGGACAGCGGCGCGGTGTGATTGGGCCGTGAACGGTCGCTGTCATTACAAAGCACCACTGTAAGCTCCATCGATTATCAAAGGGCCCCGAGCTCAGACGGGGAGTCTACTGATCTTTCCCAAGCTCAGACATGAAAAGCCCCCAGTGACAGCTCGTAGCCTGGGCTGGATCATGCCGCTGTGCTGCGGGTGAGGGGGTTGGGGGGGTTGGGGGCGGGGGGGTTGGGGGGGGGCTTGTTTTCTAACCACCTGCTCCACAGGCCACGGTTTTGTTTTCTTGTTTTCTCTCTCACTCTCTCGGCGCCGCGCTCCGTCAGGGGCGGCGAGGACGCGCTTCCGTGTGAACCCGGGGCCAGCGACGACATGGGCGTGCGAGAGGCACTTTGGTCAAACAACGCAACACCAGCTTTTATTACGGCAATGCCTCATTACTTTTTAAGCAGTGTAATAGCGTGCGCTGCTCCGTGTGAATTATTCACAGGTGAGTTCTCGACGTAAAATGACAGGGGGAGATGGCGGAGCACGGCGAGTCAGACAACAGGCGCTGAAACAGGAGACGGCAGATGTGGAGACGGAGAAGCAGGGACAGCCTGCGTTCGCTTGCATCAGGGGCCCGGTCATCGCTTTATGCAGCAGAGGCTGCAACGTGTCACCGTGGACGGACAAAATGCATGAATCTCCCGTTGAGGGTTGAGTCTGAATCGAAGTAGAACTGGATTTGTTTGGATGGCCAGTTAAAGAGGAGTCGTGATGTGCAGCACTTCATGACCACAGGAGGAAATCTGAGGTGCAGCATCTTCAGATAATCCTCAGGTCGGAAGACGAGCGACCGACTCCGACCCCTGAGCCGCATCCGCCTCAATAAACCAATGACTAACTTTATGTTCGGGCAAACTAAACGACAGAGGTGAAGGGCTGTGTTTTCCTTTCATCACCAAACTGTGCGTTTGGATAAAGGCAAACTGCAGAGTGTGACATGAAGGGCGATATCATACACTACCTACGGTATATGGCAATATATGGATTTTAATTCATGTATAACCAAATACATATATATATATACATACATATATATATACACATATATATACATACATATACGTATATATATACACATATATATACATATATATATGTGTGTGTATATATATATATAATGTATATGTATATATATAATGTATATATGTATATATATGTGTATATATATATATATGTAATGTATGTCAAATATGTTCCGTATGTCAATATGTCAAATACGTTTCAATCCAATACGATTAATTACATCATTTGATACGTGTAAATCCAGAGTATATACATGTATCACAGGTGCATATTAAGATTGATGGTGGAAAACTTTCCTCTCTATTCAACCTACCAAGTTTATATGGAATGAAGCTTTATGAAAAAAGATATCACTGACTTTGCTTGATTGCGCTGTTTAAGTTTGAATGTTTGACTGAACTGCTGAATGTTTGTTTCCACTATTTCAGACCTAAGGTCAAAACGTTTCCGAGAAAAAAAGAGAAAGAATGCCGCGTCTTTGTTGACGAACTCACAGTGAAACAACGAGAATCGACTGAGTTTACCAGTCGATCCAGACGATGAGACACGGTCCTCAGACCGAAGACACTCTCACCCCCCATTGACCGCTGATAGTCTCTTCACTTCGAACTGATCTACTTTCAAATTTTCATTCACTTTCTCTGGCCAAGTGTGAAGTCAGCGAAAAGAACGGCCCATAAAAGACATGTTCCATAAACAGCGCCGCTGAGGGGCTTTTGGAATCAAGTGTGTGCACCCTGCGCTACCTCACTGATCACCTGGAATTCCACGGGACAGTAACAAATCCGGAGTCTCCAAACTGACTGAGTGAAGTGACGGTGAAACGGAAGACAAACATAACGTGAGTGTTCCACAACAGCTGTGCGCCACAGCATCCACATCACCCGTCTACTCGCAGCCCTCAGATGACTCGGCGGCTCCCCCGGGAGTCTGCCAGCGCTGTCACACACCCCTGAGGTTCACAGCTTTATAAAACATCCATGATCAATTAGACACCAATTAAACAATGTGATAATGAGCTGCCTAATGACTTAACAGCCATATTCCTTCGGTGAGGTTTTCTCATCAGAAGCCGCCGCCTCCCTGGTGGGTGAGATCGGGGAGCAAGAGTCAAAGAGCGGCTGAACACTGTGACTCAATTTTGTTGTCAACCCCCCCGGTTACCCCCCTCCCACCGGTTACCCCCCCGCCACCCCCGCCGCCCCCTGCCCCCCGCCCATGTCAGGTGCATCAAACTGCACAAAGGATGTATGAAGTGGGAGACGCTTTCAGTGGCGGCGCACGTCGACGTAAAGAGGTTTTCCAGGTCACATCAGTCTGAGAGAAAGCGTTAATAAGACAACAAGTAAAGCCACCATGCACATGCTCAGTTTGACTTGATGCTGCTGTTACCACGGCAACTGTTTGACTCCTTTCACAGCTGTTCAAAGTGTTTTGCTGCTCGGTGGATAAACTGGTAACGAATCTGTGACACAGAGGAACCGTTTTGTTTTCTCGGAGGAATCCAAAAAATATTGGCGTTTGTTACATAATCTGGCCGACTTCACTCCACTAAGACTGCCATGCATTATGTTCAAACTACCATGGCGCACACACACGCACACACACACACACACACACACACACACACACACTGTCTCTGTGAGTCACAGATCGAATATTTGAGAGAAATCAAATTAAAGGTGAGTTTGAAAAACCTCCAGTTCAACCCCGCCATTCTCTGGCTCTACTCCTCCACTGTCTGAGTCAAGCGCCTGCCTTTCAAAGCTTTCATCCACTGAACGCCAAGTGAATCACAACATTTATATCATTAGATCCCCCCCCCCCGCCGCCGCCCCCCCAAACTTTGTTTAAGAAGTTGAAAACGCTAATGCTATGTAGGCAGAGGGAAGAAAGGAAGGGAGCACAGAAGGAGATGACCCACTTAGTGTAATTATCGCTAACGAAGAGACGGGAGAGTTGCGAGCAGGGGGAAAACACAAAGGCCTAAATGCGTTAAATTAATCCAGATAATTCAATAGGCGAAGATGAAACGCCACAATCAAGCCGCCTCTGGCTCTGCTGTTTGACTGATAATGCACCGGCTGTTGTACGCGAGGAGTTTTCCATAACCTCCTTCGTCGTGGTCAGTGCTGCCGGAATGTGTTCGTCCGCGCAGAGAGTGACACACTTACACACACGTGCATTTGCATGCACGCATTTATGCACGCACACACACACACACACACACACACGATAAACACACCGATGCGTATGTGTCACCCTTGGACATTTCCCGAGCCTCGTGCCAGATTCTTCCAAAGCGCTCAGCCGTGGCTGCCCGCCGGGCGTGTGGCAGTGCAGCGTGTGAGATTCAGTAACAAGATCATTAAAATAATCAAATTATGATAAGAAAGAGTCAGCGGTGCTGAAAGGGCCTGTTCGGAGAGCGGCGCCGACGGAGCGCCGAGCGGCCGCCGAGACGAGGGCGTCGTCGACGTCGACGGCGCGGCAACTCGCCCGCGGTGGATCGGAGCGGTAATAACATTACACCTTCCACTGCTCCCGCACTGCAATTACACGGCAGGAACGCAAAGCGAAGTCCCTCTTCCTCTCCACGAGTCAAGTGTCCCACTTCTCAGCCCCGGAGCGAAACCTTCCTCACTCCCTCCAGACGTCTGACCCGCTCACCTCCTGTTGGCAGGCGGCCGGGGCTCACGTCCTCGAAGTGGACGTGCGCACCTTTAATCTCCGGCGCGAAAGAGTTTGGTGATAAAAAAAAAAGATTTTTTAAAAGAATTTTACTCCACCTTTAATTACAAATGTGTCTTTCTTTCAGCGGCTGCTTACAAACAGCTCCCTGGAGACATAGTCTTATTACAATTGCAGTTTAATCTGAAAAGGAATTAAAGCGGCAGTAATTAGTTTATAGGGGCGTCTAATTGTCTTATTGTGTTTTTAAAAACACTGCTTCATCTCCCTGGGAACTTTGAAAGTAGAAGAGTGTTTCCCTGCGTGTTCGCGCACGCACTCGTTCCCCCTCCGCCGCCGCCGCCTCCACCTCCTCCTCCTCCTCCTCCTCCTCCTCCTCCTCCTCCTCCTCCTCTTCACTCTCTTCTCCTGCAGCCGAACAACACAACTATTCATTTAAACCAATAATCTCCAAGTCATTACCACTTATCAAAAGGGCTGCAAATTAATTATGTTAACTGCAAGAATTTTTATTAGATCTTTAAATTTGTACACTTCATCAGTTCTGAGAACTCGGCAATTTGATTACAGTTGATTTCTTTCCATTTAATGAAGAGTGTTTCTTTTCCCCCCGTCTTTTTGTCTGCCTCTCTCTGCCTCTCTCTCTCTCTCTCTCTCTCTCTCTCTCTCTCTCTCATTCTTTTTTTTCATTAATTGGATTATGATCAATGCGAGCTTTAATGTCATGGAAAAGTTAACCAACGCCTCTATCGGCTATGACACAGTTTTGCCTTGGAAGATTAGAGAGTGTCCTATCTTCATTCGTCAAATATCAAACCGTCTTCCCTTAAACATGTCGGAATGAAACGTCGCTAATCACCGCTGACGAACGCACGCCGCTGTTCTACAAAGATAATGAGTCTGCCAGAGTCGAGGGGAGAAACAAACAGCCGAGGAGGGAAGAGCGAGAGGGAGAGGAGGAGACGGAATGTGACAGATCAACAAAACACAAGTGCATGTAACAGACTGACAAGTGAGGGAAGAAGGGGAAGAAAGAGGGAAAAGAAAAAAAACCAGGACGAGAGGAGAAAAGACAGGGATGGCACAGGAAATGAAGGAGAAGGAGATATGTAAAAGGGTGTTGGTGTGGGCACCGTCACATTGTTTCAGGTTCGAGAGTTGACCTAAATGGAGCTGTGAGACAGAGCGGGAGAGACGTTACCGAGACACATGTCAACCACCATGGGATGGAAGGTGTGAAAGAGAGAAACAGAGTGAAGGAGGGTGAGAAACAGGGGGAGGGGGGGAGGGGGGCGGAAAGGATGAAGATGAACTATTCGATGAGGAGGAGGAGGAGGAGGAGGAGGAGGAGGAGCACAGTGTCCACCGCTCCGAACTTCTGTCTCACTCTGGGACTTCGGTTGCGTGTGTCCCACCTGAAGCCCTGGATCTAATCCCCCCCCCCCTTTGTCTGTGAGCGGGGGGACGTGAGCAGCGACGCACCGGCCACAGTCAAACTCAGGATTTAGACCTTCCACATCCTCTCATGCTTTATTGACAAGTGAAATGCACCTGTGCACTTTAGCCTCCTCCACCACGGACCCAAAAATGTCACACACATACACCTGCAGACACACACACACACACACACACACACACAGGTGCTGCTGGGTGGACCATGGGGAAGAGGTGAGAGCGCTCTCGCTCCACTGAGCGGAAAACCTGATCTTCTTACCTCAGCAACTTCAGATGGAGACGTGAGTGCGGGTGTGTGCGTTTATCTGTGTGTGTGTGTGTGTGTGTGTGTGTGTGTGTGTGTGTGTGTGTGTGTGTGTGTGTGTGTGCGTGCATGCGTGCGTGTGTGTGCTCTTAGACTTAAATCTCTGCAGGACATTTTAAGCATAGACGTGCTTGAGGATCAAAGGTCCAATGTGTGCGATTTAGCAGAGAGTATTTACATTTGTCAGTGCGTAAGTGCATCAAACACTCACACAAATGCATTGATAAGTGTGTTGATGTGCGTCGTCACCTGAATGCACAGATTGTTGTTTTCATTCTTTTAGAACGAGCAGTGGCAGCCAGTTTGCGCTATAGCTTTTCCAGCACACTTGGAAGGGGGGAAGGTGTGTGTGTGGGGGGGCGGGTTGTTTACAAAACTGTGAATATTAATTCCCTGGGTTTCAGGGTTTATGTGGGAATATATATCTACTTAGGCCAGTTGAGGTGTCAGTTAAGGTTAGAGTAAGGGCCAAGAGAATGCATCGTGACATTATGAGTGTCCCCCAAGAGCAGAAGTATAGTTGATGTGTGTGAGAGTCCATGCAAAGTCTAAATAGGGAGAGCGGCAACAACACCTGTGTGTGCACAGTAAGGGTGGAGAAGTGCGAGCAGGATGGATGCAGGGACCTGGGTGGTTGTCATGGTAACATATTAGAAAGCCATAGGGTAAACAGGTGTCTCAATCCCGCTAAATGAGCTAATCAGCACTTGTGATGTGATCTGCGGGGCAGAGAGGGAGCGGTGCGAGCGCCAAACCTCGGCCCCTCGCCAAAGGTGTCCGGCGCCGCGCCTCGCTCGGGGTCGGGTGGACCGAGGCGGAGGCGCCGCTCGGTCACCTCGCCACTGAACCGCGAGAAGCCTCCCCAGCAGCTGATGCTGTTTGTGTATATGACCACCCACTATCATCATTAGCATCTTAGAGAGGGAGGGGGGGAGAGAGCGAGGGAGAGAGGGAGAGAGAGAGAGAGAGAGAGCGAGCAGAGAGAGAGAGAGAGAGAGAGAGAGAGAGAGGGAGAGGGAGAGAGAGAGGGGGGGGCACTGATTGTGTGGATTATCACAGCCGCACATGCTATTATCATAACAGTTACGATAGATACGCCTCCGTTGAATGGATAATCAGTAAGGTATTATGTGCTGGGATAATAGCACCGTGTGAAAAGTGTGAGATGCTCTCCCGCTAAACGTGCGCGCACAAGCCCGCAAATGATTATTCATGCTGCATTCCATTAAAGCTGTGTACTGCCACAGATCTGATTACGATAACAACACCTTGCCACGATGATTATTAGGACGATCGCGGTGATGATGAGAGTGTTATTTCCAGGGATGAGCTTATACTTTTGGGTGTTTGCGCTCGTGTGTGTGTGTGTGTGTGTGTGTGTGTGTGTGTGTGTGTGTGTGTGTGTGTGTGCCTCAGAGCTACTGTGTGTGCGTGTGTGCGC
>JAFBJT010104035.1:33694-44632 GCA_016785325.1 Chascanopsetta lugubris
AAGAAAAAAAAGCTGCTTTTTTTGGCTTTAAGAAAAAAAAAAAAAAAAAAAAAAACAGCTGGGTGTGCTCTGGCGGCAAAGATGAGCAATTTTTTGGCTATAAAAACAGTTGTTAATACTGCGGCCATTCCATCAAGAAAATTATTACTGGTGCAAAATAGGGGTGGCTCTCTTTATTATTGTATAAAAACCAATATGCGAGGCCGGGCAGATAGCAATGAAGAGGTAATCAGCATGTCCACAGACAGTAATGATGTTTGGGGACAGACAGACACAGCAGCAGAGACAGAATGGAGGCAGAAAATGAAGCAGGCCTCTCAGCTCACTGCAGCTTATTGAGTAGAGAAGTACAGTCAATTTACCGCCATCACTGTAAAACCGTTCTTCTTCATGCAACACATCAAACTTTCATTAAGCCCTTTCTTGGTTCTTAAATGTTTCACGCCTTGAAATAAAAGACGTTTTCCGACAGTGGCCCAATGAGTGGAACCCGACGTTTAAAGAGAAAAGCACTTAAGTCGTCCTCATCCAAGCTAAGTCTCTCTTTCGTCAGTTGCTCTGTTTTTCCTGGTCCGCACCTCTAACATACTTATCAAAGTGTAAAAGGAGACAGATGAGAGGAATCAGCATAATGGAGATCATTATTGAATGAGTGACACAGAGAAGGGGCAGAATAAATATTAGAACTATACCAGAACCTACGAGAAGCGAGAAGCTTAATCATCCTCTTCATTCAGCTATCAGATGGAGCCATGTTTGATTGGGCCAACGCCAGCGATTTGGCATCAGCTTATACAATGAATAACTCCAACAACATGTATATTACATAATAACCTTTTGCTGTATATTCTGACTTATCATCTATTAGGAGATATTGATCAAATCTACTACTGCTACTGCAAATTCATTTCTGTCAATAGAAAGAATGACATTTGAGGGCTTACAGAGGTCATCCTCTGACCGGGAGGTTGGAGGTCAAGTCCCCAGCTTCCCCATCCAATATGCCTAAGTGTCCTTGGGCAAGATACTAAACCCTACATGGCTCTGTGTACTCATAGATTTGTGCTGTATATACTAGATGTACTGTATGAATGTTTGTGTGAGCGGGTGAATGTAAACTGAACTGAAAAGAGTCTGTGAGGAGTCTTATAGACCTGAGAAGTGCTATGTAAATACTGACCATTTACCATTTATCATTTATACATTGATTTAATAATCACATATGTAAAAGACAAACACTGCCATGATGTAAGCTCTCTTCAACCTCTGTTGTTTAAAGTGAGGTTACTCAGCGACATAATCTGGCCCCTATCAAATGTTGTATGTAATCGTTTTACACTTATGTTCCAAAACAAACACAAATACATTTTTTTTGGATTATGACTACTATTATTAATTTATTAGCATGTGGGACTAACTGGGGGTTTAAATCTGTGTTTGGCAGGGAGGCTCAATTCATGTCTCAAACACTTGCAACATGGTATTTTGTGCGTCATAACATGGTGACAGGGCCTATTTAAACCCAAAACATGATATTTTCCAAAGCAAGTCTTGTTGCCAAAATAGAACCATATACAACTGACCACTACTGTCAGACCCAGCCTGTAGGCCTGAAGTGTTTTTGAGAAACATATCAGTCACATGAAATACCAAAAGATGACAAGTTTGAAACCATATTGATTTCTGGTGGTGTAGAAGACAGCAGTAGCTTCTGACTGTATGAAGAACACAACATGTTTACTCTTTGTGGGAACTAATAGTTTGTGTCAATGTGAGCATTGATGAACAATACCATAGTGGTGAACTACATATTAGAAAAGTCCTATTATAGAATGATCTCAAATGCAAAATGACCAAAAAACAACTGAAATTTATGTCAGGTATGTTTCTTGATTATTTGTATCTTTCAATCTTCATTCTATTGCATATCAGGGAAAAGTGTTGAGATCACAGACAGAGTGCTGAGGCAGGACTGTGTCACAGTACAGGAGTGGGGAGGGCAAGACAAATATTCTGGAGAATAAAAAGGTTCCAAAGAGCTGCAGTGGTCCCCATAATATTTATATTCAAGAAAAATAAAGGCTGATTGGTCAGACAAAAATTCAAAAAGGGTGACCAACCAAGTGCCAGAGATCCATTGTGGGAAAAAGTAAAAAGTTCTGAGGGATCGTCACTGCAGCACTTCATCGATCAAGGCTTTATGGAAGTCAAATCAGCTCTCGTAAGACAAATACACACAGAGAACTCTCTGACCGGAGGAAACAAGATTTTCCTGTCTGGTGCAACATAGACTAATGTTTGGCCTCAATTCTAAGCAGTTTGTTTGGAGGACCATCAGTCACTGCTCCTCACGAAACAGTTTCACAACAGTGAAGTATAATGTTGGAAGCATCAAAAGTAAGGACACGTTTCAGGATTGATGTAGCAAAACATTTCTGAAGGGTCAACGGGGATGAGACCCTCAATCTCGGTTGAAGCCTCACCTTCAATGAGGGCAATGTCCATATTATGGCTCATAGCCAAGACAATGCAAGGGTAGCTTAAGGACAACAATTCTCCTTGAGTGGCCCCACGGGAGCCATTGGAGGATTCCAATCAAACATCTCTGGAGAGACTTGATAAATGTCACCGACAGTTCTCATCCTACAAACAGAGCTGGAGAGGATCAGCAGAGGAGAATGAAAGACAATCCCTGTGACTCATGTGTGATAAGGTGTCATATAAAAGAGAAGCTGAGGGTGAAATGGCTGCCAGGGTTAAAAATATATACACGCAGCATCAATATGAGGCACTGAGTGTGCGTTGATAATGACAAAAGTACCTACTCTGAATAATTTGTTCAAAAGTTTCAGTTTGTCAAAATGTGCAGAGCCATATGCATTTTTGGAATAATAATTTTATGGTGCTGCTCTTACTTTATCTATCCCTTGTACATCCGGAGCTGCTGACGCGTGTCCTGCATTTACTGATTCCTGCCAGTTGCTGAAGGACCATCAACAACCTTTACAAGCCACTCAACTGGTTGAGTTTATCACTTGCATCCAGGTTGAATTGGCTTTTCCTGTGAGTTGGCCAATCAGAGCTGCCACCATTGCAAAGCCAATCTGTCACCTTGGCTTTTTAGGCTGAACAGCATTGGCACCAACAGAGGCTTTGGGCAGCCAAAAGGCTCTGAACGGACACAGAAGGCCTCTTTCCGGATCCGCAGCTCCGAGGTTTGCGAGCAGGCTTCTGTCGTTCAGGGGAGGAAATGAACATCATATCGCTCCTCCTCCTCCTGCTCCTTGCTATTACTTTGTGCACTGAAGGCTTGAGTGTGATTTTGTTTACCAGCAGACCAGCACGGAGCAGTGGAAGAGAAGTCCTAATCAGAATTCAAAGAGGGAACCAGGACTAACTCAGGCGCAAACAAAGCCTTCTGAAGTCACCCAGGAACTGCTAATCCAAAAGAGGCTTGGCAACGCTTCTCTACCTCTAACACCTCTCTTTTTGTGCCTCGGATGTTCGCTCTAACAAAAGAGGTTTTCACACAACAATGTATATTCCACACAAACGTTCAACGGAGCAACAAAGATAAGACATCAGTTTAAATTTTCTGGTTTTAAGGTTGGGCGCTCAGATCCAAACTGTTGTTCATTCCATCCAATAAAAAACGCATAATGGAAAATAAAGCTATCCCTGAGGTAAACACTTTTGTTGTTCCCTGATAACATTACACTGTCTGAGTGTCTGGCTTAACTGTCATAATATTTAAATGCTCCCACAACAATATTTGCTCCCACTCATGTAAACCAGTGAATAACATCGATAGAGAATGTGCACAAATCATTTAAGGGTGATGTCAATAATGCTGCCCTGACCTTTAGCTGGAAGCATTGGCCACTCAGTCTTCATAACAGATCCTCAACCACCTCTGAACATCAGCAGCTTTACAGTGTGGAAACATTTTCCTCAGCTTAAAAATACACGATTTAAGATTACATTTTCAAAAGGAAGACAAATAGTATCTCAACACTTAAAAGGTGCAGTATTCAAGGATTTTCTAAAAAACAATGTACACGACAACAAATCCCTCTGACTATTTTTTAATGATGAACTAGAAGTGTATTGTGATGTGTCTGCAAAGATGCTGCTCTTTCCCTCTGTTATCATTTTCTCATTGATTTGTTATGTATGAGAGGTCACAATTTTACACTTACATGCTGGTGTTCAAAGTTATTAACATGCAAAAATATCTATTTTTTTCAACAAATTTTTATAACAGTATATCTATAATATTTATAATGTGCGGTAGCCAAGTTTGACTGTGGCGTTTGCAAACAGACAAATCCTGCATTTATTTATAATTAAATATGAGGATAGATGATAGTTATGACATATATTTCATCCTTCTTTACGTAATTTTCAAGTAATAATTCCTGTTCAAACTTTCAAGGTTTCACACCTTGCCATCTTTTAAACCAGGGTAGATTTAAATACTTCAAAGCCTCAACACATTTCCTCAGTATCCTGCATCCAAATACATATAAGAGAGGTTTTTCATTATATACATGTGACCACATAAGAAACTAGATGCAAGGGCCTTGAAATTTACATTTTCCAGGCCACTGAATCTCTGTCATGGATTTATGCATTATATAACTAACAAAGACACAAGCAGCACAGAGTACATCAGAATAGGATTTCAAGATAGAAAAATACCATCAAGATATCAAATGAGTCAAAGAAGTGAGTTTTAATGGATCATTTTTAACATTTATCAATGAGTACATCTCTGGACCATGGATTTTTGCCATTTCCAGATTGTTTGGGGGAACTGGCAGAAGCTGGTTATTTTCATGATATTACATTACATACATACCTTACATCACCTGGAATGCATAGAAGTGAAATGTCAATCATGTAAGCAAAATGCTGATGCATATACAAGCAATAAATGATTGCAAATAATGATCATTTTGTTTCTTTGACTTTATCCTTTTCCCTCGATGGTTTCCATCCGTGTCCATCCATCTCTTTCTCTCACCAGTGGTACAGATTAAATTAGGCCTCTACATACCAAGCTTTGACATTTCACTTTCAGTAGATTGGCTGCAGATTTATGCTTTGTCTCTCCCTCCTATATGGCTCTGACGGAGGTGGAGGAGCGTGTGCCGGTAATCACCGAAAATTGCTGTGTTGGGGTAAACAAATGTGTGAACTGTGCAATGACAGAGTGTAGAGACGAAGGTGTGTACTTGTGTTTGTGTATGTGTGTGTGTGTGTGTGTGTAAATCAAGTGTGTATTAACAAATATTCCTTACTCGTGCTTTGGATTATGTCAGTTCCTGGCTCATTCAGAAATGTCCCCCACATATGCAGCTGCCGCGGGTCTGAGTCTAGTTTTGGCCTGGGGTGAACTGTCTTTCACCTCTGAACATCATTCAAGGCCATATGCTGACTGCTTGTAGTGAAATTGTCACACGGCTGAAACATAAATCTCCCAAGAGAGCGCGTTTAACCTTTTGTTGGAGCCACAGCCTCAGGAAGAACACGCACAAATGGGCAAACAAATGAACTCACACACACGCACAAGTGGAAACAATGATATCAGTTTCGAAATAGCAACAATCTCCAAAATGAAAAGCGGGGGCTGAAAGAGACTGTGACATTTCCAGGGTGTGTGCCGTTGCATGGCAACCATAGCAACTAAATCGAAAGGCTGTTAATTTGACTGAGTCAGTCAACCACGTAGTGATTTGTGGCTCCTCCCATTAAAGGCAGGCTCCATCAATGGGAGTGGACATTATTTTTAACATATGACAGAGACAACCAACCCTGGTTGAACACTTGGTGGGACTTTATAGGAATGTTAGTTAGTGTGTTGAGGCTTACATGTGTGACTTTGAGTGTGTGTAGAGGCATCATTAGTGATCATTAGAGTGTGTGGGTGTCATGTGTGGGTAGACTTAATGATGCCAGTTTCTCAAACATTTCATGTGATCTACATTTTAAATGTGGGTATTTCATTATGTGTGTATTGAAATGTTTAGGGTTGACCAATGTGGAATTGTGAGTGATTCGGGTAATAGCAATATTATGTTGAAAATAATTATATTATGAGCAAAGATAGACAGTATCAGCAAATTTTAAAATGGCAACACCTGCAAATATGTTGTTCAAAAACTATATTTGACCATAAACTTTATCACAGATAACTGTACCAAAATACCACCAAATATGTGCCAAATATTTTACACATTTTACGTTGGATGCTTTTAAATACCTCGGGGTGATTCCTGCTTTACAATGTACTTATGTAAATTACTCAGCAACAGTGGAGGGTGGAAATGTTGTTGCTGTGAGTCATTGACAGCAAATCAATCAAGTGTGAAGCTTGTTTTTAGATTGTTACTGCCTCAATTGATATAGTCATCATGAACAGGATAGTAACTTTTAAAATGGACACTTTGCCAATCATATTTCCACTGTACAAAGGCTATGCCTGTTTAACTTCCCATTGCAGAGTCTCTTGAGCTAAAGTGTAACAAAACCCCACAAGTGAATCTCATTCGAAAACTTCCTTGAAGGAAAAACCCCTCACCAAGATAACCCGGAAATATTGTTTTTATATTCTATGTCTTATGCTGTACTTCTGTTTATGTACAGCACTTTGTCCAGCTGTGGCTGTTTAAAGAGCTTTATAAATAAAGTTGATATGATATGATATGAAGGTTTGACTCTGACGCAAATTAATTCCTAATGTAAGATGAGATCCTGGCACCATCAGGTCACTGTGTGTTGAAACACATTTTTACATTGTTATTGAGAACGTCATGTTCATCGACATATAATTAACAGTGATATCACTGTCAGCACGGTCATCAGTGCCATCACATGGTTATTTTTGTCAAAAACAACAATTGCTTCATCTATTGAAGGGTTTGCATGCGTGCGTGCGTGTGTGTGTGTGTGTGTGTGTGTGTGTGTGTGTGTGTGTGTGTGTGAGTGTGAGTGAGGGGTCTTTCAAGGTGAAGGAGGGAGAACGCAGAAATGTGAAAATACAGCCAAATGGACTCTGGAGCAAACACATAGGGGAGTTTACATAGCAGTGCCCTGTTTAAAAATACTACTGCAGTGTGCAGACATGGAGGTGGAGCTCTGACTGGAATCCACACACTTTGCACCTGTCTCTATCCACAGAGGGAAGTGAGAGATGGTGTAATCCCTCTTCACTGTATCAGAGTATATTAACTTCAACAACTTCTTCAACTCCTAATCTCCAACAAGTGCAGTATTGTTCAAGCTGCTCTTTTGGCAAACATCCACCAGCGGAGGGAGGGAAGTGAAAAATCCAATTAATCTTATCTCTGGATCCAGCATGTCTTCACACGTCTGCCAAGCCGCTGCCAATTGTTAAGTTGCCTCCATTACTCTGACCGGCAATCAGGAATCAATGCAAGTGTGGTGTCAGAGTTCTGACAAGTCTTGCGCAGAATTCTTCCTTTTGTGGACTTCAGGCCGAACTGTCAGCACAACTTGCTGCGACTTCAACAAAGTATCAAGCCAACAGGGAATCGTAAACTTCGAAGTCATCAACTTTCCGCCGAGCCAGGGAAGAAAAGGCAAGGACAGGAGGCATAAACAGATCTGACATCGCATTTGTGCTTCTGTCAAAACTAACCTTTGCATTTCTGACCTTAAAACATGGCTGAAATCCACAGTTGGATCAGAGGCTGACAGTGGAACACGTCACAAGATGGGAAAGACAAACCTTTGCATAAACAGCATCTGCAATTCTTATTTAAAATAATCAAATTTGGAAAAAGGTGATGGAAACCTGTGTGGTTCATTAGGATACAGTGTTATTAAGGTACGGAGTGAAGGATTTAGCAACATCTATGACAACATTGCATGCAGCTGATTGCCCTTCATTGAAACAACCCCACCCAGGCAAATAGGGGAGCCTGTGCCTTTATTTATGCAAAAATTAATTCTAAAGAAATAAAAACAATTAATTACTTTGTTTCCTTGGGTTCACTAATGGATGTCACTAACTTCCACGGATGCACCTTTAACCAGTAAGCACTAGATACAGCAGTACTGCTGACAAATGACATATATTGCTGGCTCGCCAACACTGACAGACAACTAATCTCAGTCCTCCCTGATTGTTTATTGATTCAACACATTGGTATTTATGGTCACAAAGGTTAAATTAAAACAATCTTTTTCTACACTAGTTGGATGAAGGTTTCATTGATTACATGTTGGTTTTCATTCAGTTCGATTTCACACAAGGTTAAATAATATGGGCAGCTGACACCATCTGTTCTCATTCTCATGGAATAGGAATTGACTCATCTAAAAACGTGTGTTCGCACAAAAACAGGAAGTTAATTTTGCGCCTGATTTTTATGACTTAATTATAATAATGGGGGCTTCTGCTGCATTTTGAGTCTTGATGACTCATTGGGCAAGTCAAATGGAATCAGAAGTCATTGGCGTTGAAGTCAAAATTGAGCTGCAAAGTCTGTTTGGTCTTAAAAAAAAATCATATTCAAGATGTCAGCCTGTTTTAATGTGGTATTTCATACAGCATGAATGAATAAATGATTTGCAGTGGAAAAATAATTTACAATAATGAGTGAAAATTGTCTGGAGGAGAAAATATGCTTGTGTAAGGGCTTCAGAAAATAGTCCAAGTGAAAACACAGTTAAATGGTGCAGTAAATAGCGTATCCGTCTGTGACATTGTGTGTTTGAAAGTCAGCGCAGTGGGCACGCGGCATGGCTTCAGTTCTGCTGTGCTCCTGAAGAATCTGAGGAATGCTTTTACTCTGCAGGCCACCAGGCCCAGTCTCGAACAAACACACACATAACAACTGGACAGAGCATCATAGCTTGTTTAAATTGGTCTGCTGAACAGATGTGCGCCACCACCATGAATAAGTGTGAGCCAAGACACAAGGCAAGACATCTCTGTAAACACACACACACACACACACACACACACACACACACACACACACACACACACACACACACACACACACACACACACACACACACACACACACAGGATTCTGTCGTTTGTGGCACTGAGGAATATAGCGTGTACCTTTCTCTATGCCCTAATAGAGTTTTGTCTGCGGCTGTGCTCGGTATGAATTTGAGTTATTATGTGTGCAGCAGCAGATCTGCTTTTGATGCTGTGAGACAGAACAGACACCCACACACGTAAACACACACACAGACAAAAGCCTCATCATTCAAAATCCTCGCTATATGACAGTGGCACGGGACATAATGACGAATTGATGCCAAAGCGCCACTTTCAATTCTCTCCGAGGAAAATCTCACTGGATGCTGAATGCCTCTGGCACACTAATACACAAGCAAGCCAGACATCAAAGGCGGTAATTGGATTGTCTCTTTCTAGAACCAGTGTCTAACTTCATTGATGGGTTTGTAAAAATGTATAGGCCCTGCTCTCCCTCTATCCATAGTCAATCTATCTATTTATAGCAGGCTGCCAACATAATACGCCATTTTTGCTTTCACAGAATAGACAAAGCGATACACTCATAATAGACACTCATAGGTGTGTGTGTGTGTATGTGTGTGTGTATGTGCGCGTGTGTGCAGAGGTAAAGTCTCGGTCAGCACTCCTGTCTATGTATGCCCTTGCATGGCTCCAGTGAAATACCCTCATCTAGGCAAACATAAAATCAATGGCGGCTATTAATTAGTCTACCTCTGACTGCCGGTGCTGATATAGTTGTACACACAAATAGAACAGGAGCACATTATGGCCGTCAAAGCTGTTTGGACTTGGATTGGCTTTTGAAGAACTATGGCACCACAAAGGCAGAGATGTCGATGAGGTGCAAATATATATGAAATGAAACAGAGTAAACAATGTCTTAAATCAACTGAAATCTGCAAATGATAGATAGATTCAAGGTTAAACTGAGAGGAAGTGCTGATAGTACCTGGCAACTTCAATTTCTGGTTCCTGGTTATTATGCAAGCCTGTACTGGAACAAAACAAAATAAAAACCCAACACAATACACTATGGAATATTTCTCACAGGTGTCAAGTTATGTGCTGCAGGCGCAGCAGTTCAGATTTCGGTCTCTTTTTTTCAGCGCTGTTCTTTCAGCTGCTTGATTCACAGCAGAGAGGAAGAATCCCACTTCCTGGTGTGTCACTGAGATTATGAATGGGAGAGGGGTCAGTCCTCTGAGGCTCTCATTTAAAAATGTCAAATGTATGTTGTGTGAAACTCTAAATACTTGGTCTTTGATCTTGTATGAGTCTTTGTGTTCTAATCACAACAATACAGTTACAGAGAGAAAAGACTTCTCAAAGTACTTAATAATCCTTGACTAACAATCCTAGGTGTGGTAATTGTAACATAAATACATGATACGGCCAACACAGAACTCTAGTGGTGTTGCCATGGTAATAAATATCTGATGAGATGACAATAACATGATAAAGTTTCAAGCAACACAGAGTGAAACAGACAAAAGATCCCTTTGCTGTTGTGAGTAAGAGCTTCCCCTCTAAACAGTATCTCTGCATGCGTGCACGAATCAAACCCTGTACAACCAGGGGACTATTATGTGTAAACACAAAATCCATTACACCTGCTTATGTTCTCCATAAACAAAAGGAAGGTAGCTCATTTTACAGTGACTACAGATAACAACAAAACAGAAAGAACTTTGTGTCTACAGTCATTTCCTCGTGTGAATCATCGAGTCAACTGGCTCTGCAGTTCACTGCGTTTTAATTTATTTTGGGAATCACTTCCTTTATGACTCACTTGGAGGCTTCAGACCAACAAAACTGTTGTCAAATAAAAAACTAAAGGTGATGTTCAGTTAAGACTAGATTAGATGTGTCAGAGGCAGGCCACAAAGGGCAGAGGAATACATATATATATACTG
>JAFBJT010104035.1:53957-117402 GCA_016785325.1 Chascanopsetta lugubris
ACATTTGGATCTATAGTGGATTCAATTGTATGCCTGAGACCTTCATTTTTTTTCATTTGATAAACAGACAGAATAGAGTTGATCAGTTGAAGCACCACATGAGCACTCGAATGATAACTTCCACTTGACGGGGGAGACCTGCAGACTTGTTTTATTGAGATTCTCAGCAGCAGCAGCAGCAGCCTCGTACCTGTGTGTGTGATGTTATTGTTCATAGCGGAAATCAGTCCACACCCATCAGCTGGAGCAGACACTGATTTCTATTTCAGTGGCATCACGCGGCTGTGGGCACTTTTCTTTCTTCATGACTAAACTTCTTCAAAGTTCCATGAGTCAAGAGTGCGTCACCGCCTTAAGGACTTTTCTTAGTTCAACTTTCTTATTAAATAAAACATGGAAGCCCTCTGGGCTTTGTACCACCCACACTGTTTATTTTTTGCCACATCCAAAAGGAGACTACAGCCCATCCTATCCCTCCTAGCGGTTTCCCTGCTCAATGGCCCTCTGCGGTCAGTCGCTGGCGAGTGCTGACAGTCTAACATGTCAGACCAGTCAAACTTGTCAAATTCTGACTGGCAGGTCTCATGTCGCTCGTAATAAGGAGTCTGTTTGAGTTTGCCTCCTGTCATTAATGACTGATTAACAGTGACAGTTTGGGGAGCACTCCCCAAATAGTATCTCAGAGACCAGAGTTTAGGAAGGGGAGAGAGGGATTTGAGAGACAGAGAGAAACAGAGAAGGAGAGAAAGAAAACGAGGGCCAAGGATTAAAGAGAGGACTATTTAAAGTCAGTGTTTTTATGATGAGTCACAGATCCAGAATAGAGGGACAAAATCCAGCAAGAACAACAAATGTGCAGGACATTGCTGTACCACTGCAGGGACATGAATTATGAGTCATTGTTATCCTCCATGTCTCAGACTTTGATGACCGTCATCTGTCTTCCTGTATCAGCCCCGAGGTTCTCGCTACCGCTGAAATCAGACAGAGCACTCTCACAGGCAGAGGCCCGGGGAGAAAGAATTGGATTGTCAGTATATGAAAACCCTCAAGACTATAAATCCCCATTACTCTAATTCCAAGAGGGACTGCTCTTTCAAAATCAGGTTGTCCGAGTTGTCAATACAGTCTAATTTTCGGGGAAGCTAATAGTGTTGATGCTGCTTTGGGAAGCAAAGTATTAGGGGAACTTAAAGTAGACATCATGATTTATGTTTGGCAGTGTTCTTGGACAAGGGAGAGAAGCAGAGATAATCAGTTTCATCTCTTAAAAGTTTTGCTTTGTCCCCTGGACACAGGCATGGATTAATCTTTATCGAGCACAGGGCTGAAGCTACCTGCTAACTGCCTCAGGCCACAATGAGCCTGGACACAAAGGTCCAGGCTCAGTCCATAACACTAAGCCTGAATGTGGCAAAAAGGGCATAATGTAGGAGGAGAAATGTTACAAGATATTGACTCTAACTTTTGATATCGAGCCTCCTGTATGTATATGCAACAGGATTAAGCAACTACAAAAGGCATTCAACAGAGCACACACCTCCACGAATGCCCAACAGTCCAGTTTAATCTAGTTACTCATACACATTGATAAGAGACTCTATTTTTCCTTTGAGATCCTATCAGTGAAAATATCAAACAGTAAGGGTTTAAATCTGTGAATTCTGTTGTAATCAGATGTGGTTGTGAGGAATTGTTTTTACATAAAAACAAAAGCTTTAAAAACATTAGCATACCATATATGTCTTAAAGGGAAGGTACAAAGGATTTGCCTTAAAAAGAGCAATGGTTAGACTCAAACAAAAGTAATCCTCCTCCTCCTCCTCATAAATGAGCCCCTGCATGTTAGACCAGTTAACTTCTTGAAGCACCTGTCTTACAATAAAGCTAATGCACACACAACAAGTCTGACTGGTGTTGTTGGACAGGGAAGGAGGGGCTAAATTCGACTGGAGTGTTTACAGACACCAAGGAGAAAATCCTGAACACTGTGCATTTCAATCATACATGTGTGGGTGCAAATGGCACAAGTAACATGGATCTTCAAGTTATTGGCCCGAATGAAGAATGTAATTCTCATGGTGAAGATATCTAATATTTAAGGTTTCTAATCTATTTTTCCCTTGGGCAAGATCACTGGACAGCTGACAGACTGCTGGATCACGTTTTTGTGTTCAACACCCAGACTCTGTTGCGCTCAATAAGTGATTGAGGGCAACGGTGCAGTTATCTGCACGCTGAATAACCAGCATGGTGCAGTGATCTATATATGCCTGCACTGTATGACCTACAGAGGAACCCGCCATGTATACCGAGTCCCTCATCAGGCTCTAATACCCAGGCTTCTTTGTGGAGGTGAGTTCTTTGTCTCATGTGCAGGCAGAGAGGAGGAACAGGTGTTGTGAAATGACTAATAATCATTAATATCCAAGCAACAAATTCAGATTACCGTTAAACAACATGAATTATGGTATAGCTCCTGTGATCTGAAACCTGCAAGTTGTTCAGTACTCTCATTTTCACCATGTTGCTTGTATCATTAGCTTGGATGGTTCTATGGAGTAATAGCATTCATTATCAAGCAGCCCAACTTCAAACAAACCGGGGAACCCTTATTAAGATTACAGCTCAACTGGGGTTAATTGGCTGCCTTTTAAAAAATGGGATGCCTGGGTCTAATAAGATGCTAAAACCTATTTATGTTTCTCACGCAATTCATATAAACTAACTAATGTATTTTGTGATATTTTAATAATATGGAAATCAGGAATCTGAACTTGTAGATGCGACAGGGCACGTCCCTGCAATAAATGAGGCCTCTGGGAATGGCAAAGGGGTTGTTTATAGCTGATATCTGCATTGTCCTTTCTTTGAACCCCTACAGTACAATGCAGTATAAAGGTAGTGCATTAGCAGCCTCTTGTGGATCTTTGCTGCCAATGCACTTGTGGCAAAGTTAAGACAGCTTCACAATATCCACTTCTGTTGTGTCATACACATGGTATGAGTCATTGGGAAATTATCATGGGTTTTCCCCTCTGACAGAATGTTTTACAAGTTGCATGGAGGGTGAACAAGTTTCCAATAGTTTTAGACCCTCACTTTCACAGACAGTGGCTCAGTGGTTAGAGCAGTTGCCCTTGGAACCAAAGGTCACTGGTTGGGATCCTCCTCAGGCCCTGCTGCAGCGTCACTGGCCCTGACACTGATACCCCGAACGGCCCCATGCGCACTGGTGGAAACACCCCACGACCCCGATTACTGGATAAGCGGTTGAGGATGTCATGACATGACTTTCACAGACAAAACTATGTAAGAGACACATAACTGAAACTGAAAGATGTTCTCATCAGTGACATATGCATCACATTACAGCACATTCAATAAAGCAAATTGGAACATACAGTTTTACCCAAAGAGACATCATACACTAACATATATGCACTCAAAGATAATTCAAGGCACTTATTAGCTATTAGATTTGCAAAAGTAAGTATTGGAAACATTATATTATAGTGCAAAAAGCATTCAAAACTTGGTTTTATAGAGTAATATCAACAGGTCAAATCCAAATGCACTATAATAAAGTAATTATCTTTGTTAGGTAACTGTTTTGTCAATGGTATTTCTGATGCAATTTCATCAAATATCAGCATGTAGCAATTCCTCCTCAGACAGACTCTATGCTTAGTAAAATCCTCAATCACACGCACAGCTCCTACTATCACAAAGCTCCTCAGGCTCAATCTCTCTTTTCATCCAGTCACCACTTGATATGTTTGCCTCGAGCCAATCAACTGGAAGCTGTCAATGGTTCAAATGTTTTCACTCTGTTCTGTCACGAAAGGTCAAATGACAGAACAGAGGCCAATTCTGCCCTTCAAACTGTCCAATCAGAGGCCTTTATGGCACATCCCATATCCTTTTATTACAGGAGGAAGTTCTGAATATATCAACGTTGATCCTCTCATGAATAAATGACAATTTGACAGTGAGGGAATGTGCACCTGATAGTGAGTGCATTAATATCAGTGCAAGGTCAACACTGTATGTTAGGGGTTAAATGTGAAGCTAACTGGTTCTGACTATATTTCTCTCGTCCACCTGTGCAAGGGAAAACACTCAAGAGTAATTCATGGGCATCCCTGCTAATTATGTGAGTATAGTGTATTTACTTCTGTATTATGAGACCATAAGCCCTTGGATTCTAAATGGGGACAGTTCAAAGGGCTTCTCTACCACTCATACTTATAAAATGGTGAGTAACTGCTGGCAAGCTTAACTACTACTTAGTGAATACGAGCTTTTC
The DNA here is from genome assembly GCA_016785325.1 of Chascanopsetta lugubris. Taxonomy (NCBI): domain Eukaryota; kingdom Metazoa; phylum Chordata; class Actinopteri; order Pleuronectiformes; family Bothidae; genus Chascanopsetta; species Chascanopsetta lugubris. The sequence goes on from JAFBJT010104035.1 coordinate 58,267, forward strand.
AAAGGCACCAGGGATGTGGTTTCTGGACTATAAAAAGACCAAAGGCAAACCGGGACTTCCAAGGGCTTCGGATTGGACAGTGCTGCAAGTTCACCAACAGAGTGCGCTGTGGTCTAACTTTTTACTATCACCTGTGGCTCTCCTCTGCTTGCGATTAAAAATAATCCTCCTCTCAAGGTTCAGGAACTTCATTGTCCATTCAGTTCAAATTCCTGGTAACTAACATAACACGGAACATGTGCAGTGAAAAACGATATGGTAAAAACTTAACAGCTTGCAGAGGGGGCCCAGAGCCTGTGGTTCAGGTCAAATTATGAGTTTAAAGCAAAATGCTGGAACTCTTTCTGCTCCCCAACCTGACTTTGCTGACATAAAAATGTGTTTACTTGACATTATTCACACCTGGAGAGTTGCAATGGCCTTGTGGGTGAAATAGGGGAGGTTTTAATATGTCTCTATTCCACGCTCTCTCTCTGTTTCTGTAACCATACACCTCTACTACTCCTATTGTCTTATCCGAGATTGAAGAGGGAAAGAACTGGCAGGTGTTCTTCCCCTCGGGCTACAGACTTCAGAAATGAAGAAAATAGGGGGTGGAAGATAGAATGAAAGGGAGCGCACAGACGTGAGTGTATACATACACATGCACCGAACAATACACACACATACACACGCACGCATGCGTAAGCATATACTTTGACACACATGTCTGAGTGTGTTGTAAGATCACACAGCCAGTGCTTTTACATGTAGTGTAAACATGTCTGAGGGTGTGTATTAGATACTCATTACAGAGGACTGGGTAAGCTCTGGGAGAGACTGGGAAAGAAAACAAACAAACCCTACGGGGTGGCTGAGAGGGGTGGTGAGAGGCCGAGGGAGGCCTCTCCCAGTGTAATTCAAGTTCAATAACTGACCCCTAACCTCACTCAAACTCAGGTTACACAGTTCTGGTGAGACAGATTATAGGCACAGTTACCTCACAGCTGTGGATACTATATACCTTGACAGAAGCTTTACACCCACCCACACACACACACACACACACACACACACACACACACACACACACACACAGACACACACACACACACACACACACCCATGCGTGCACATTCACATCGTACCAAAACCGAAAAAAGGTCAGCTGCTAATGTCAACAATCAACTAAGTATTCCTGAATATCAAATGGCAACGCAAAAACGACAGGCTCCCAGTCTGCGCACCTTTTGCAATGATGTAAAGAAACTTGGACCACACAGAGCCCTTTCACGGCCAGGAAGCAGAAGACGTTGTTCACCTGCACAACTGCAGCTGGGCCAGTTTCACTCTGTCAGAAAGAACTCATTAACTGCATGTCAGAATGATCACAGAAGAAAAACACAGCTACTTCAAAACACTGACAAATACTCCCAAGTGTTTGGTTTAACTTACGCAGATATGGCGTAACCGTCAGCATTTCAGTTGACTAATTATTCCGAGAGGATCCTGCAGGGAATGAGGCCTCGGTGACGTGAATTCAGACAGCAATGAAGAGGAGGAGGGATTTGTATTTCGCAGTTTTTGTGTTTATGTTTTTGGTGGTAGGTTGGTCATACAGTGTTTTATTTAAATTATTGAGCTATCAACCAAAGGAAACGTACACGCTGTCATTTACAATTGCCACAGGATTTATATTTCTGTTTTGCAACAAACAAAACAGCTTTTCTCTGCCTGAATTAATATTTACTTAGAAATATCCATCTGCCACATGAATCCAGATTTTGCAACTTCCAGATGAGGCCAGTGGAAGGGCTGCAGATGCCACGGTTGTGGCCACAGCCTAAAAATGGTTCACATCTCATGCTGTGTTAGCATAACCACGGTCACATGTTTGAGGCACAGACGGAGCGAGTGAGGGAGAAAGAGGAAAAGAACGACTGAAATGCTCTCTCTCTCTTTTTTTTCACAGTGCAGCTCTAAACAATAACAACACATAAAGAACAGAGGAGAAATGCCTGAGACAAAATTGATTGCCATTCGTTTTGACCACTTCCCTCCCAGATGGGCATTGCTTTTGGTTTAGAGACACGCTCTCATCTGTGCTTCAAGGCTTCAACTACAGCCTCTGTTGTGTGGTGCAACAGTAGATGGGGCTGCAGGTCTGTAACACTACAGTAGGGTAGGGTCCAACTATTTAACACTATCTCCTTGTTTCGTGCCGTTTTTTTCTTTTCTTTTCTTTTCCACCGGTCCCTGCGGACTCAATATTTATGGTTTGGTAAAACCAACATGGAACGGGAAGTTGACCAACATATCAAGTGTCAAGGTCTTGTCAGAAAGGCCCTAAATTTGCATCATTACAGCTCATCCTCTTGGGAGTTGGTGGGGCTAATTCAAACCATCTCCTCACAGCTGGGAGAGAGAGGTGGTGGGGGGGATATAAGCGGAGAGAAACATGTTTTATGTCTCTTCGGCTCTTCAATGTTTTCACAGTCATAACTTGCCTATATGGCATTCCCCTCGTCATGATTAGGTTACACAATGTCCAATTGTCGTTTCAAAACTGACATCTTAAGACAAAGCAAAAGACATCATTGGGTCTAAATGAAAGCCAGGGTTTATCAGACCCCTGCACCTCCCACTGTGACTTTACCATTTGGTGTGTTTGTTATGAGTAGATCTGCCAATCAGCAACGCACAAAGGGTCTATTGTCCATGGTCCGCTATGGCACAGTTCCAGAGAGGGTGTAAAACTTCTGTCTGCTCTGATAGCAATCTGCAGCTAAAGCCCTTCTCCCAATCCCTACACGCAGAAACAGCCCAGTGTTGACAAAGCCTAGGCCACGCTAAGATGCTGATCTAAGGTCAGTTTTCTGCCCCACAAATGGTTTTAAATGAAGGATTAGGTGGAGGTAAGCTTGCTATAGGTCTGTGCCTAGGGCCAGGTGTGGAGTTAGGGATAAGGCCTAGTGCTGTGGTAGAGCTTTTCCCCTTTAAGTGTGCCTAAATCCTTTTAAGAAAGAAAATGTTGATGTTTACATCCTAGCTGTGACCCCCTCTTGGCCTCTCAACTCGAGCATTCCTGCCATAGCTGTGACATCTAGCTAAGCTTTAGGACACCGTAGGGATAGTGGAAAGATCACCTAATCACAGCCACAGGGCACCTGCACGATGACAAAGCAAACCCTTAACCCCTCTATGTGTGTTTGCATATGTGTGTGCGTCATTGTGCCGTTCTTCCTCAAAAAATGGCCTCTGTCATAATGCAAGGATTCAGTGGCCTCACAGCATATTAATTCTGAATGTGGCGTCTTTTTGATTTTCTCTGAACCAGTGGTGGGCCCAGACAAAAGTCCTGGTCAAATGAAACAAGGGAATCCCACACGGATCGGGCATGTTTACTGTACACCTGGAGGGGGATTCCTGACACATTATCTATTGGAAACACACAAAAACACAAGGGCAAAAGGTCATGTGATGGCCAAAGACTCGGGCTCAACAGGGCATGCAGCTGTGGCAGGTTAATCTGGTGTCGTCCCAAATCTGACGAACCACATTATCCTGGATATACGTCAACTACAAGTATTCCAACTTCAGCAGAACATACTATAATCCATTGTAATGTACTTAAGGAGACCAAAGTAGCCACTAAAAGCACACTAAACAAAGATTTTACCAGCAATTACACAAGTATCCCCTCCATCTGCTCACATTTCTCTCGAAAAAGAGAATCACCCGTCTGGACAGTGTTTTCATCTACGCACTCAGTGTCGTAAAGCAGCATAGTAAATTTTGTTTTGTATGTGCATGACTGAGGGAGCAAGGCAGAGCTTTGGCTGCGGACTGCTGAGCTTGAGGAGATGGGTCAATGCAGGTCAACCGAGTACAGCTAAGCAAACATGCACTATCAAAGAGGAAATTTCCTGTCCAATCTCAAGTTTTCACTTCACAGTCCACAATCACTAGATGATCCAGTAGGATGAGAGAGCAGGTGTGTGCAAGTGGGCATTCTGTCGACTGGTCACATGCAGTGATTGGCAAGCGATCATCAAGATAAAGAGCAGGAGAAATCAAAAATATGTCTGCATCCTTCAAAGCTCTTATCTTATGAAAGGACTGAAAAAATCCCTGTGTTCTGTCAGTGTTTTCATTGTTTTGTTTGTTTGTTGTTTTCAAAAACTGCGTCTGCTTTTAATTTCACACCAGGTTAGACGCAACAAAGGGACTGCATGCAGCTGTGTCACACAGCAATTAACCACGAGGGAGGATTTGGCTCCAAAGCCTTGCAACGTTTCAAATTGCTTCCCAGCTATAATTCCTCCATCCTCTTTGACTCAATTACCTGTCACCTCGGCAGACAAAGGCCACACTATGGAAGGCGATTTCTTATGCAGTCAGTCGTACACATGCGTGTACACATGCATTCACACTGCACAAATACACAAACACAGACACACACACATACACACTGGGAGGGACAATACAATAGTTCTTATGGTTGCTAGGCGCTGTTGTAATTTATGGCAGGATAAGGTTACAGGCTTAGCCACACATCAGGGTCTTCCTTGCAGGTGATGAGCTTGCAGACCGGGCTTTAGTGCTTCTCTTGTAACTAGTGGAGTTATTCAGTATGAGACACAGTTGAGGGAAGACATCCCTGCACTTGCTCAATGTTTCAAATATAAACAAGAGAGTGAACTCTTCTAAGTGAACGAGTGTGTGGTGTTTTTGTATTAAGGCAAGCACAAGCATTTCTGGATCAACTCAAATTCTGAATGGAATTTAATATCAATTTTTAGGAGAAAGATTGCCAAGAAAATATGCCAGTAATACCACACAATTTATTTTGTTGAATCATTCTCTTGGAGTGCAGGTCTTCTTTTACAAAACTTTAGATTTCTTTGCAGCATTGTGTCAATTGAAGTGCACATGTCTTACACATTTTAGTCACATGAACAGGGATGATGAGGGCACAACACATGTAAGTCCAAGAATCTGCTCCACAAAATTCAGTGACAGCAAGTTCTGGCAGTCTTTCAGATTTCATAATACAATAGTTACAAAGCAAACGCTACTTCACAATTACCATCATCACAAGGCTGCCACGACTTCATGGGATGCATCAGCCCTGACCCTGTAAGGTGCACACTGTACCCCAGGAGGCTCCATCCAAAGTCCCACTTCCAGGCACCCCTAATGGCATTGCCCAGGAAGTGCTGACACTCCTGGTGGAGTGACCCCTGATGTAAAAAGGCAAGGGCAGTCCTCTTGACCTGTATACCTCCTCAATCACTTCAACATTCCACCTGGAAAGCCTGTGTATGGACTGGGCCCTTTCCTTCTCTGTGGCCCCCACATGTTTATGCTGATGTCAACATTGACAACGCTCTGAGACCATGTTAGATGGGTCAGCCTTTGGGCAGGAGTCCAAGGTTAAACCGATGAACATGACAACATGTGGCATCACTGACAGGGAAGCCTTACCATGTCACATGACATCCATGGAAAGTGTATAGCCATGTTCTGCCTATTGTGAGCTTGAAAACATCTAAACATGTGCTCCCTATGTATTAGCTTGACTACAGACCTCATAAGACTGAAGAATTGAAACCTATTGCTCAATAAAAAAATATACAAGTTAAAGGTATATGATGCAGGTTTTCCTACTGCTGAGATGCATCCACATGCATCCAAAAGAAACTCCCCCTTGTCATCATCGGGACTAGACCCCTCTACATCTCTTGGGGGCGATGAGCAGAATCTTGGCCCCTCCACATTCGACCTAGAGGCCACATTGGAGTCCAGTGTGGGTCAGAGTGCTCAAAGGTTTGCAAGGTTCTTTGTTAGCTACGACAGTAAATGGTGGCAAACACCCTATTGTGTAAGTTGCTAACTACAAGTATGTAGAGGTGTCTATTGTGCTGCTGGGCCAAACAGCTGCAAGAGCTGAGGGGCTCACCAGCTTTTCTTCATAAGTAAGGACTGGGCAAACCATACTTGGAGGAGAGTCAGGGTAAGCAATGACAATATTCCAAGAGAGCTCCCTACTTCTGAGGGCAAGCGCCTACAAGGACGTGATTCTGTGGCAGAATCCTCTCTTCAAGAGGATTACATGGAATGGGATAGGAATAACATTGCACAAGAGATGTGGAATTTGACAGGCTTCACATTGTGAGGTTAAGAATCAGAAGGTGCCACAGAAAAGGTAGCCAGTAGGTTATAGAAGCATGAGGACTTGCTGTGGGATCATTATCCTGCCCGCTGACTTAATCACAGCTAAGGCAGGGTCTGAGTCTGCCAGGAATCCACTTCCTGTCCGCTGAGCTCAAGTGTTGGAGGCACGGATGGAAGCCTAGCCTCACCTAATTGAGTGGCTTGTGTGTGTACCTCAGCTTTTTCCTCTGTGGAACATCTTCAGGGGAGGACTGACTTGACCTAGTGTCGCTTCAAAGCTACACTACATGGAGGCTCACAGCCTTCATGTTCTTCAACATCAGCTAGTAAGCTCAACTTGTCCTCCCTCATAGATGAAACTTCAATGAATGCATTCATCATCAGAGAGCCTCTCCTTCACGTGTAGGCATATGGGAGTAAAAAACATGTGGCCCGAACATGGCAACCATGAAAGTCGAGCTTACAAAAACAAAGCCCATCTATATCAATACACAGTTTTCACTGCAAACGAGTACAATGCAAGAGCAATATATTATTTTACAATTTATAGGGAAAATGGAGACCTGAAAAACCTTTTACCGATAGAGTAACTTATCTCACAAAGGACGAAACACTTGAGAGTATTGAGAAACACACCGACTGAGAGTTGGAGGTAGAAGTGTAACCGCGATTGTATAATTGCAGCCCTTGAAAGACTGACGCTCCAGCCATGAGGTCGCAGGGCTTCTAGAAAAAAATAAGCCAGCTATCTTCTTTCTTTGAGACAACCTGCATTTGTGGATAACCTGCAAGATGATTTAAGGTACGTCTTTGTTGATGGCATGTGACTTTGTTATTTTTCTATTTGACCCTCGTATGTAATTAAAGGATAGCATTAAAAGTTATGAATAGAATCCTGCTATTACCAACAAAAATGTTCCTTTTCTGGATGTTCATTGACATTGCTATTTCATGGTGTTCATATTATCGTGTGTGTGTGTGTGCGTGTGTGCGTGTGTGCGTGTGTGCGTGCAAAGTGCATTACGGTTGCTATGGAATAATACTGAATGCACAAGATCATGCCTGTATGTCAATGTGTGTTCATGCTACAATGATGTGTGTGTATGGTGCATATGTGTGTATTACAGAGTAGACCTCCCCCGCCATACTGCAAAGATTTTTCATCACATGAAAGCCAACAGGGGGTGGTATGCATGCAGGGCGAGTCGCTTCCATCTGCCCTGTCCACTTAAATTAGTGGGGCCTCGCATCCAACAGCATCTGGTTCCAATATGGAACCATGCGGAAGGGTGGGTGCCTCACTGTGCGGCGGAAAATACAGCCTACTGTACCTTTAAATAGCCCTCAGGAGGCTAGGGACGGATGCTGGCCCTATCGCCCTATCCCAAGAGTCTTTGTATCTGGCCTAACACTTCTTCCCTTTGAAAGAGGACAAATGTACAATTAGGCAGGAATGCCTGCAAAGCTGTTTTCCAAGCGTGTGTTCTTAGAGCTGGCTCGAGCAAGCGGAGGATAAACTGGTGAAAGGTGACGCGCCTTCAACCTCCTTCACTACTCCGTGGTGAGATGCACCGTCTGACCCTGCCCAGGCTGGGTTTCTCCGGTTCTACTGGTCCATGTTTGGGTTAGCCTCTTGTTGTTCTGGTTCTGCTGCAGTTTGCCGAGCCAGGTCTCTGTCAGCACTCCTCTGCAGCACGAGTGTGTAAAGATCCCTCCTCCTCTTCGTCTTTCCCTGGACGAGAGGCATTTCAGAGCTTACCCATAATTCAAAGGTTTCCATCTTAACCATAATTCACACTGCGCGCTACCCTAACTAAAGGGGCTGTCTCTAACTACGGTGATTGCATGTTTGTCAAGCGAATTGTCAGTGCAGCAGACTTTAGAGGAGGAAGAGAGTAGGGACAGAAACATGATGATGACACGCTTACACACAGGAACGTGCACTGGAGTATCATCCTGTAGTCCTGTAAGACCTATAGGATGAACATAAAACATCTATAGCTTCTACAGGACTAAAAGGATAAACATAAATGGTTCAGTAAGGCACCCTCTCTAAGACTTTATACAAATACATTGTGAGCATGTAAATTGTTGTTTCATGCAAGGTTGGTAGATTATCAGTTATAGACCTTATGGACTGATGCAGAATTATATATAGAATTATATATATGTAGAATTACATATAATTTGCTCTAATGTAAGATTACAAAACTCCTCTCTGAATAATGTAAGACTATAAGTAAAAGCTTTGCAAAATATTGGAAATATACTGAGAGTATAAATCTCTTTTAGTGTGCAAAGTACCTCTCAAAATGATTAAGACGCCAAAAGTACCATTTATATGCCTGAGTGAACATGACACAATGACTTATTTCATAAAATGAAGCGACAGATCAGAGTGCTACAAATTGTTAAGGAGGCCTTCTGGAGAGACTCCCTTGAATTTCCTCCGCGCAGGGAGTCTGTGTTTCCATTAGGCATCAGGGAGAAGAACATGCAGCGAGAAACACTGTGCCATCAGATAAGACTGATGACAAGGCAGAGAGAATCGATGACAAACCTTTGACAGCTTTGGCTCATGTCTTCAGACCTAGGCCGCGTGCTGAAATATAGATCGCAGTGTGCCTCTACGCACACACATGTACACACAGTGTCCGGTCTGTAGAGACTTGTGAAATGTGAATATGAATAGGTGAACCACAAGAAAGAGGTTTGTAGAGTTCATGTCACAGTAGAGATGGTTATTTGAAATATCTGTATTCTTATGGATTCGTATGCTGTGTGACTCCACCTCTGTGTGTATCTCTGTTCACACTCAATGATACTGTTACAAAATCCCTGCCCTTTAACCTTATTCATTGGAGTGCACACATGCGCAGAGCAACAATCAAAGGGCATATCCAAAACAGCAGGTTACATTTTATCTCACCGCTTCTCAACTGGAGAGCTGAGAGATTGTCACCGTGACATATCCCTATAGTGTAAACCACCCAAAGACAACTGCCAAGCCAAAACAGGCGCTAACCACTAGGTAATTTTATTAAGTTGTGACTTCCTTTCTTTTCCTCCCTTACATCAGGAGTTCAGAGGTCAAGAGGATCTGTCAGCAGTGACAGAGAGGATTATGGGTGTAGGCATTCCATTGGCAGTCATTACTGCCCTCAGTCACCACCCGGTACTCTCTTTCACCCACTCCTCTCATCCTCTGTCTTTTTTGTCTCTTCTCTCTCTTGTACTCCGGGAGACGAAGAAGCAATTTGTGTCACATTAGGGAAGTCGAAGGTATCGTTCTTATCCGAGGCAAAAGCCCTGCTGTTCATCCATCTTTTTAAAGAAAAGGTTTGTTTTTAATCTATATTTCACAAGGTTTTATGAGCAATCACAGTATACATCTCACACTATTTAATTATGAGTCTCTGTTTGCTTGCACCTATCCTCACAACTGTTACTCTGCATTCCTGTTCCATTACTATCACCTATCCAAATACAATATTAAAAGAGAAGGAAAAATGAGTGTGAGCAGAAATGTGAGGTTTGGACCCCTGCACCAGAACCCCAGCCCAGTAGGATTCCTCACATTCCAGCCTGTGCTGGAGCTGGGGCTCGTAATAGATCTGAGCAGGCCTGCTGGGCTCGGCGCATTGTGGCCTGTCCTCCCTTCCTCAGTTTTCTCCTTTGGAACAAGACGGAGAGTTTTTCCTTGTAGGACACCTTCCTGAGAACAGCCTCAGGTACTGACTTTCCCTCCCTCTGTCATCACAAAAGCACACATTAATATATTTATTTCCCTTGCCATCTGCCGACCCGACCAGTCTCCCTTCATGCAACTGTAACAGGATAGCAGGAGTTTACATCACAGCGGAGTGAGGGGCTGGCTCTTTTTGACAGTAATGCAAAGGACATTTGTTTACCTAACCTTATGGGTCACGCTGCAGTTTAGCAGGGAATGAATGACTTCATTTTTAGGGTTTAAATTAAAGGGTTCCTCCTCGCTTGAACTTAAAACAGATTTGTGCATGCCTTGGAATGAACAAAGTACTCACTCACTCTCTCAGTACATGGACCTTTCTACACTGGGCGTAACAATTCAACAAAAAAGGGGAAGAATTACAGTGATTGCAAGAATGCACTAAAATACTACTCCTGAGGTTACACACATTTGTGTACAAAAACATTCTTTCAACCTATTTTTAAATCTTCAATCTAGCTAATACATCAAACATGTTGTTGAAAAAATTTCTTTCATTCGCCTTGACATGGTGTCAGTTACTTCAACAGTTATTGGGCTACGCCATATATGAGGGAAATTGCTACCTTATGTGCCTTTTAAAAAAACCACTGCGTTTTGAATGGGACCTTTTAAAAAGGGGGTAGTGTTTCATTTAGAGTTGGTGGTCATTTTGGCAATGTGATTTTTACCACCAGGGAGCCTTGGAACCATTTACACTCACACATGGCATCAAGGCCTGCTGTGGCGGCCATCAAGTACTTTGGAGATGCCTGGACACCAAGAGAACACAAATTAGAGCCCATCTCTCCCGTACTTCCCCCACACAGAACTGTTCAGAGCTAAAGCAGCGTGCTCGCTCCATCTCACTGCCGCCTTTCATGCCGCTTTAGCCGTCAAAGGAGAATTGATTAAAGGCCCTTTTTAGATGACTTCCTCTTCAGAGCTATTATTTCCCAATAACCAAAGGAGAGCAGATTGAGATCAGTAGTCTAATCTGTTGTTTCCCCTCTCCTTCTTATTGGTGTTTTTGTTAGGGCCCTGCAAAAGAGCTAACCCTATTTTTCCTGTCAGTCATCGGGTTGTAATACTGGGGATCATGGTTGTAACTTAAGACTGCTCAAGCACTCACGCACAGGCCTTTTTCAGAGGACAGAGTGAAACAAGTCACTCTCCAAACCCTCTGACAAATAACCCGTGCCACAAAGAGCCTGCAACCCTGCCACCCAGGGAAAAATGCTTTGAAGCTGCGACAGAATGGAGGACTTCTTCGCCGTGGCCACTGCAGCAGTGGGTTCACCAAGGAGAGGCAACGGCAAACCTTTGGAACAATAGAAAACCTCTTTATTCAATAAATTGAACCACTACTGACCTGGAGGTTACGACACTGAATTTGTCTTTCAAGAGCTATTTTCCTGTCACTGAAAGTATAAAAAGGCAAAGCAAGAATATGTTCGGAATGGCAATATGTCATGCTTCCCTGATGCCCAATTGAGTTGAAAGTCAAGCTCAGCTATAAAAACACAAAGCAGATGGGAGGAAGAAATGAAAAGATAAGACAGGATAAGGACTTTTTACTCTGTGTCAGCAGAAACACCTACAGTGTCCGTCTTCCTCAAGGCTCTAATCGGAACACACCATCTTGCTTCGAACTTCAAACATTCCTGTAAACACCTGCTTGTATCTCACCTCTGAATCTGTGTGGGTAAATACTGCCCATTCTTGTTCGCCTGTGTACAGACAAGACCTCCACTAGCTCCCCTCTGGACAGTCATTTCTTCTGTAGCCATGCATCACATCTCCTCTCAAGATGAAGAGCTCTCAGAGATGAAAAGCCAACTCACTGCGGGGGGAAACCCATTGTAAAGAGGAGACCTTCAGGTGAGAAACGTGTGGTTTCGCCGAACAAAAGTTACATTCATCCAGGTGGGTCCCAGTTGTCCTCTCCAAACAGAGGTCTCGCGTCGAGCGGCATCAAGATTGTGTGAAAACAATTTTTGCGGTATGCTCATATCTCGCACTTGAATGATTAATCTGATCAAGCCAACTTTTCATCTGTCGACAGCGACGCCAATGCTCTGGGAGCTCTTTTGAGTTGTCATCTGGACAAGTAATAACAAGACATGTTGTGTCTCACAGCAAGCTCACAGTCACCTTTCAACAACTGAGACGCCTGTATCACAGACAGTTGGGATGTACTGTGCGGCATGATATTAATAGTTCATCTACTTTGAGATCATCATCACGATATCTTGTGAGGTTTGCCAATTCGCTGTGTCGAGCTCTGGCATTCCAGGAAATGAAGAGGTTCACATTTTAACGAGGATTCCCCTCTGAACTGCTTTCACATAATAATTACTTGAAGGTGCTGTGAGTCAACGCAAACAATTTCAAGTATTTCACACACAGATCCAACAGCTGCCTCTAATACTCTACATTTTTGAACATATACTCCTTCATTATGGTGTGGATTGAAGGCTTAGCACTCAATTTTCACTTATTCCAATGCAGACTCTGTTCCTGCTCTCTCTCTCTCTCTCACCTTCCCCTGACATGCTCTACTTGCTCCACAAGTCGGCAATTGACCATATGCAAACGTAAACCCCTCACTCCGTGTTACTTTTCTTTGCAAAATGCTGATTTCAGCACCGATTCCAAGTGCCACAGCATCGGCAGATTTTCAGCCAGGTATCACAGATGACTTTTCTAACAGTGGAACAAAGCTGGCTTTTGTGCCTTGGTTGTGGGAGGCCGCTCACTCTTGTCATGTACATGTGAAATTAATTAGGAGGAAATACTAAAACACTTGGGTGGAAATTGCTTTTCACCAGATGTTCTACATATGAGGATCAATTTAGTATTCTTAGCATAGCAAAATGACTATATGACTTTGCTTGCCTCTTTGATGAAAGCCAATCTGTCACTCAAGGCACAAAAAAGAAGTCAGCTACTGTTTGTTCCACTTTATGGATTCTTAGGTAATGTGATTACTTAACCAGGTTAGGAAAATACAATGTTTCATTCGAGGGTGAAACTCTACATACTGACAAGAGTCCCAGTGTTCTTTCATGATCCAGGCATAAAACTAATCTGTCTCCAAGTCCCTTGCTCTTAACACAGAGAAGCCACATAATAAGAGATACATCACTGTCGGATGTGAGATAACCATCATAACGGAGGTGTTTAGGTATGTCAGCAGCTGACGTCTCATATGTCATGCATATGTTTTTAGCCTGCTTTGGATAGGAACCAGCCTTCACACATGTCTGTTTGTGGTGCTCTCCACCATACGGATATAAAAAGCACAGTGTGCAATGACAAGGCACGAGCCAAGATGAATCGGGAGATCAGAAACTCTTAATTTCTTGCCTTCCATTTACATGGCCTCTACTGCTGCAAAATGTCAAAGATGTGTAAGGAACAAGGGAGCTTCTTTCATATAGCTCGCTCCACTGCCAGCTGGACAAATTTAAACATGGAGGAGGAACAGTGCCATAAAAAAACTCTGTTTATGGTTGCAGTTTTTCAAGCTTAGTCATCTACTTTCATTGCAACTGACAAGGCATACACACAAATGAACAGTTCTTAAACCTTTTTTAATCAATTTTTCAAGATGTCAAATTCTAATAATTCCATGTCTGACGTTCTGAAATTAAATCGTATAACAAATAAACGGCTGGCAAGGGATCCTCTCCACAAAAGTCTTGAATCATCCAGCAGCCAAACATTGTTCCAACACTGCAGCAAAAGGTCCCACAAATGTGTTGTAAGTTTCTTTGCTTTCATTACATGCAGTTCCTTCCAAACCAGCTCCATCAGGTTTGAGTTAGGAGACTATGCTGCTCCTCCGTCATATCATCTATTATTCTACCATTCCCACTTATTCTCCTTTCTTCATTACCCCTTCCTAATTTTGATCACAATATTGCATTTTTTTTTTCCATGAACTGTATTATTAACCTTTGCCATCCCAAAACTATGGGCAGTTCAGCAGTTTTCCATGAAGAATTAATCTGGACTGAAACAACTGCTGGAGTTCAAACTATACTTGGAAAAAAAATGGGCTGTCCTACAACATCTGATAATGTATGAGCCTGCGTAAGCAAGGTTTTCAGCCACTGACAGAAAGTTTGGCCTGGCCATCTGAGGCAAAGTGACTCGGCACCAAAAATACAGCAGCGCTCCCCCATAGCTTCTGTTGCTCTGTGTATATTCAAGGGGAATCCAAGCCATCTGGAGTCTGTTTATTGTATTACAAATGACACATAATGGTAATCTGGCATGTGATGAGAGAGCGTGAATTACCGCACAAAATGGGTATTACCTTCATTTGATTTCCTTTAAGGAGGACGTTTAATTTAAGGCCACATTTTATCTTCCTGATTATTCATTACAATGAGCGCATGCACCCATAACCATATGAAACAGGATAAACAGAGGAAACCGCCAATTAAATCACATTCCAGGGAAGATTGGGGGGCTTACTGTATACAGAACAGTTAGTTTAGTGACATAAATATTTACACAAACTGCCACGAATTAAGACAAATGTTACCAGGAAATAGGCTGCATTGTGAGGGGCCGGGAGCGAGCTTTTTCTAAACTTACTGGCCTGTTTTGAGTCCCTATTTTCTTCTTTTTTTTTTCTCAAACTGAATGAAACAAGACAACTGCTGTAGCACTATGCGAGCGAGCGCACGCTATAAATCATACACCTATAAGCTTGCTCTTGTTACACGATGTGCTTCTCTTTCCGATGTTGAAAGCTTAATATGATGTGAACATTCGTTTTCCATTGACATTTACAGCAAATACCAGCATGGATCATGTATCTCATGCAGACAGATGGAGCAAAAGAAAGACGGGGGGGCACAGACAGAGAAAAGGAGAGAGTAAAATAAGTGGGGAGAGAGAGAGATGGGCGGAGATATGAATAGTTGCATCAGACTGGTCCTTGTAGAAGTTAAAGATACATACTGCATGTCCAGGGAGTGGATGTCAGTTAAATGTTTATACAGCTGCTCCGAAGATTATTATTATCATGAAACCACACAGCTATAATGTCATTCTGTGGATGCCAGAGTACAATCAGGTCCTCCCTATAGCCTACTAGCCTTGTCTCTGCCTCTGTCAGATGGCCCTGCAGCCCTCCTCGCTGTATGGCTGGACTTGGACTCAGCACAGCATTATGATAATGCCATGTGACAATCAAAGGGCTTTGTTACAGGAGACGCAAAGTTTGTACGTTTACATTGCTGAGCCATTTTTCACCACAGTGACAACAGAACAAAGGAGATGATAGTAGATGTTTTTGCATTGAGGAGATAGAAAAAATGTTACAGTTTTGAAGGGAGTTTTAATTCTGTAAATTTGGTAACACCACCAATGTAACTACAGTTGGCCACTAGAGGGTGGTACAAAAACGCCAACAATGACAAGCCATCAAATTTTCCTCTAAACTTCATGTGAAGAACTAGAATGCAAAAGCTTTACATCAGAACATCAACACTTGTTTTCTGTAATGTTACAACAAAAGCTAGAGTTTAGGTTTTTAGTTTTGTTTTGGTCTGTCAGACCAACAGATAGAAAATTTAGCTAGGAAGTACTTGAATGAGCTGTTTGTCTATATTTTAGCGAAACTATGCAAACACTAAAAAAATGGGAGAAAATATTTCATCGAAATTTGAATGAAAGAGAAGACTGTGTTTTACAATATAAATTTAGCGGGTTGAAAATGAGAGTCTCACGGCTAGTTTATAATGACAAAGAATTTATGATAATGATAATAGCGATTCATTAAAAATAGTAAAGAACATTCAAATTCATCTTAATCTTTGCTTAAAGTAAGTTAAATACCATTGAAATACAAGTGAAGTAAGGCAGTGATAGTCAGTATCTGTCAGTGCTCTCGACCCCTGCATCTTGACAAATCTAAAGTACATCACGTCTTTTCATATGAAGTAGGCCAATGATTTAGTTATGGCTTCACCCTGACCCGCTCGCCATGTTTGTTTTTCCTTTCTTATCCACTGACTCCAACAGTGTTAACTGACCTGAATCCCTGCCTGAATCTCTCTTGCCTCTAAAGACACTACCTCACCAATACAAATGAGAGAAAAGACTCCAACACCATGATAAAACAACTATGACCAATGGAGTAGGACCTTAAAGTCACATTTCCTATTTGCTGACTGTCATGTCTTTCATAAATATTTATACCATTTGAAACTGTAACAGTGATTTACACTGACCTTGCTCGGCCTGATATAAGATGTTCGCTTGTGTCTAGCCTTCTCAGTATCTCATAAATTGATAAAACTCGAAGATTCAGCCAACGTCATAGAACGATATGATCTTGTGGTTAAGATGGTTTTGGTCAAAGGAAAGAACTCAAAAAGACATTATATGTGTGTCGTTTTAGATTGATGGAGCAGATCAACTATACCTAAAGTGAGTGTCGCTCTAGTGTTTGCCTGTGAACGTCACAACACTTTTATCATGGTGTTTCTATTTGTCTTTTTGGTTTCCTGAACATTTCCAGAACCTGCAATTACAACAAATGAAACGAGCTTCACTTCACACTGTAGTTGAGTGTGTTTGAAACACAGAATCCTTTGCATGAGTGGTGTAATTTCAATCAGCTCCTCCAGCCAAATACTACAGACTACTTAGATCTATTCAAACATCTATTAATGGAAACCATCTTCTCCGGAGATGTGTCCGCTCTCAGTCCTCTCCCATGTATAGATACTTGCTAAGTGTTTTCCTTCCTTCCCCTGCCTGTAAACAGCTGCTTGTGCTTAAGCAGTAAGATGTAAATCTTGACGCTGGCTGTTTACGTAGCCCAACCTTCTAATCAGGCAGACGTATAATTGAGTGACGCGTGGTGTCTTTATGAGTGGAGCTGCATTCAAAGGGCAGATCCCTGTATTTAAGTCTCTCTTTCTCTCTAAAATGGAAGTAGCTGCCTCTCAACCCAATGACTTGGCCAAATGGAGCATGTGTTTATACGATTCCTATTGTAAGTTGTTTAAGTGTGAGGTCCACGCTGAGCTAAACGTTTCCTACCAGTAAACTGATTTTTATAGCTGCACCATGTTATTACTGTTAGATACTGAATGCATTAGACATCGATGCATTCTAAGGATATGGATTTGCCTTTGAATCTAAAATAAAAATTAATGTGTACATTCTTCTGGTACAAGCCAGAAGAGTTGAATCCCTAAACATGGACTTCTCCTTTTTTGGTCTCAATCAAAACGTAAAGTAAATTCACAATTTGATAATAACAGCCTTTACTAATGATAATGATAATTACAAAGTGCGTATCAGGATCAAGGAGCAACCCTCACTGCCTGATCAAAGCTGCCTTGTTCCCTATTTACACAGGAAATTAAAACAAAAACAAATAAACAGTGTGCCAATTATGTGCAGCTTCTAGTCAGCAACCAACCTCAACATACCTCTTCAATATTTGAAGCATGCAAGCAAGGTTGGGACCCTCTCTTCTGATCTCTGAGGTCCCATATAATCTGGAGGTGGACTTGTTGCTCAAATTAGTGGGTAGAGAAGTGTGCCACATGTTCAGTATCCATAAATATTGACTCTGGCTTTCTAGCTGGCCGTCTCTGACCTTGGTGGGTTTCCATTTCGGGACCAGCCAACCGAGCAGTCGTGCTTCTGCTGTCAAACACATGTGGATTGATGAAGATTTTATTGGTTTCCAAATTAAAAAGACAAGGTAGCCCGAGCGTAGAATTAGAGGTGAGTCACAGCTACAAATCGTTCCCTGGTTTTCGACCGCCATCTCTGAGGATTATCTCCTTGTAGGCGAGTTACTGTATGTTCGGAGTACAGCTGGCTCAAGAAAGAGGAATGTGATCTCTGTGTCTCGCCAAGTTGCTGTTAACAGCAGGTGAAAGGCTAATAGTTGGATCTGCAGTGTCATCTCGGGGCTTTGTCTGCCCCCTGACTCCTGGAATGTACGTGATGACAAGAGAAGGCCGCGCCATCCACATCCAGCTCAACATGTGTACATGGATACACACACACACACACACACACACACACACACACACACATGCGGTGCACACACTCATACCGAGGCATGCAAAGAAATGAGCATGTGCAGAGCCCTGGTGTGCCGGGGACAATAAACCAAGTCTTCTTCTACTCCTCTTCAGGATGTATATATTAAAGAAACCAAACACATACTATTCTAATCTCCCTCGAATAACCTCAAACATTCCCCCTTGAATAGATTCATTATGCTTCTCCTAAGTGTTATGTATTGCACATTGTTCTCACTTGGGGGAGTTTCCGTACAAGAATAAGATACATGTATTAGCTGCAGGAAAAGTACAGGATAGTGGTCATGACGGTGCATTCTATTCTTTTGGTTAATGAAGAGGCAGGGATGACTGTACCAACAAAGACATCTGACTTTGAGATGATTACGGCAGGTGAGCTGTGTTTCATAAGACAAGACCTACTCTCACAAATCTAAATGTTTGCCCTTTATTGTCTTTCAGTTGTCAGAGGGGGTAATAAATTATACTGAAAAGGGTCAGGACAGAACATAAAGAAAAAACAGAGAGTCAAACTAACTACAGATGGGACAGAGTCGAGTGATTCATGACAGAGGGTTCAGTGGTCTGAAACATTTCAGTTTTGTTGTTCCTGAGCGCAGACCTCGAGGCCTCAGGGGGCTGGATTTAGAGACTAGTCTTATTAGTCCTTGACGCTCGGACACAATGATTCCCAAGAATTCCAGTTTAAGCTGATAACTACAGGCTGTGGCTAAATAATTATTATGAGGACGTACACATGCTCTAATGAATTGTTTTTCCACCCACCTGTGGGTCACGGAGAGACTTGGAAAGAATCTCTAAAGGGGACAAGAACATATTTGACTGAAGTCAGCAGAGGATTATCAGTCAAATGTGAAGATTCCTTGAGTTTTTCTGCAGCAGAGTTGTGGTAAATTTTCATTAATGGTTTGTTTTCTTCACTGACCTTTAATTGAAATTAAATAAATTAGTGTCCAACTTGGAATCAGGTTGACGGGCTCTGAGGTGCAACATGGTTATGAAACAGCTGTAACAAGAAAATGTTGGAAAAAGAAAAAAAGATAAAGGACTTAGTCCAATATTGAAGAAACTACACATCCACTCATACTACATCAAAGGATTCAGCAACTTCCACTACCTTTTGGTAAATTCAACGTTGTGGATGCTTTTTAATGTCTATTGCAACTGGAAAAATCCTGGCTCATTAGACTGTAGTTGACATGAAACATATAAGGTCTATAATACATAACTTTTTTAAACTTTTCTGTTTAAGACACTCTAATACGCAGATTTCTACCCAACGGTTTTGAACGATTGTCTTTTTTGTATACAATTTAATTCCCTCTACCAATACTTTTAAAATGGAAGACCTGCTTCACTCCGGCAGAACGTCATTACAGTTGTGAAAAGATTCTATATTTCTTCTTTAAACATAGTCCATAAAAGCTAAGCTAAAACTAGTTTTTAAACTTTGAATATATGAGTGTGGGAAACCTTGGAGTGAGTGTGCTTGTTTTGACAAAGCTGCATTTTCTCTTGAATAATGTTCCCTTCTTCAGTAAACCGTGCTCCAGCGTTGTATGAAGCTTTTAGAGATATTGCTTCAACAAGTTTGTAAAGCACTGTCCTGATAGGCCACGGTGCTATCAGATATCTTGACCTTGAGCTTTACGTCACAGCGTTCAGAGACTATTTACTGCTATCAGGAGCAAACAACTGTGTGTAAGAAGGAAATAACAACACCAGTGATGTTGGTTCACAGTGGGGTGAGCGCCGTCTGGCCGAGTCACATTTTAACTTCTCAGAGCCCTGCTCAGTAGGTCGTTCATTTCGGATTCCGATAGCATATCTCTCCCTGCCCTGTCGGGCTGCCAGGGTTTCTGCTCTCTGCTGTCGCCCTTTCAATCAGTATGTAATTGGATCAGCGGTGAGGATAAGATAAGCGTGATGTATCTCCCTCAAAACAATGATACATACACGATATCAAAGCTGCATGATCGTCTCAAAAACTACTCAAGCCGTCACTGATCAACTCCCTTGATGGCCTCGGCTTGGCACATTCCTCAATGCTGGCCTGACACATGCTGTACCGTTACACATAAACACACACACATACACATGCCTACTAGTTAACATCACATCACACACAGCTCATACACGTTGAAAAGGAGAGAGAAAGCGTTACATAAAGCCCTCTCTCTCTAATTCTCTAAGTTCTCAGTCTGAGGCCTCATCCCCACAATCTGCAGCATCTAACTGAATTTGAACAGCCTTTAAGCGGGTATGAGTTTAGGGTACTAGCTTCAATCAGTAGTATTTTGACAACAGTCGAGACTCAACTATCTCTGCCCACAGACTAACGAGACTCGAATGAATTAACACACTCTCACCCCACAGTTTCAGAATGACGGTGAGGCATAAATGAAGAATTACATGCAAAAGATTAAATAGTAAAAGGAAGATTATGACACTTTACGCTTCCCTTAACGCAAAAAGTGTATTCAAAAAGAGTATACATTCATTTGAGGGCTACGTAACAGTGCACACTCCCAGTCAGATAATGGCACGCAACTGCGGGCCTCTCTGTATTTTAATTGCTAAATGGATGATCTGGGATTATCCCACATAAAATGTTATTGTCCTGAATGGAAACAAAGATATCTTATGATCTCTTCGGGATTTAATCTATTGGCATCTCTGCAAAGAAAACAGGTCTGTTGCTTTGCCTACAAACAGAGCTGCTTGCCCCACCATCATCACCTAATGGAAGTTACTTGGGGGAATCAGAGGAGGCTTTTCTTATGGAGATGACCGAGCCATTATTGCTTTTGACTACACCCCACAGGCTAAAGACAACACAGCCGTCGCTAAAGTCACCCCTACGGGCGATCTAACTGTACGAATGTAGCAGGAGAAATCGCAATACATCTCCATACGTGAAAATGTTTTATACTTATCTAAATAATAAGGTCGGCAGCATTTGTATCAGACAAAGAAACCTTCTTGTTGAACGTCAGAACTGCTTCAAAGAGTGGAGTTCAAAAGTAAGAGGATAAAAAAGTATTGTCTTCCATGCAGGGGAAATTGATGGGGTTTTCTGTTGAGACTACCTCACTTTGCTCACATGCCATACAGTGGATATAAGACACTGACACATGCTGCCAAAAACTGCCACTGATATTTTGATGAAGAGCGGTGGATCTGGAATGCAATGAAAAGATTAATTCAGCCAGGAGGAAGTGTGAATAAATCAACCCTGATGTCAGACACACACGAACAAGCACCCACACACAGTGAATTTCAGCAGGAGGAAGTGATGGTTCCTCCGCAGGGTCGGATCTATAAAACCACAAAAGGCAACACATGGCGGTGACGTTATCTATTAAACTTATTCCATAATCAAGGTTCTGTTTATGAGGAAAAACGGAATAGGGTGACATGTTATTGCTGTGTGTGGTCAAACTTGCAGGGATATCACACTTCCTGCTGCAACAAGCCATTTTTATGTTATTTAAAAGCATGAAGCAACTCCTTTTCCCATGAAGGGAAAAATCACCCCCAAAAATAAACAACTAAAGGCAACAGTACCGGTTCACATGTTGACTTAACAACTACTTTTATGGTGTGAATTTCCAGGAAATGTATGGAAGCCAAATAAAGAGAGCAGTCTGTGATGATTTTTACACATAGATCAAAAGTGGTCGAGGGGATCCCACTATTTTGAGGCGAAATTAGATTGAACACAATAAAATCTGATATTAAAAAAAGTAATATTGGAGACAGTGAAATGGATTTTTCGAGTGGTTTTCACTCTTCAGACAGAGAAGATTACAAAGCAAACTTCAAGCAGGGGAATCCATGTGCACATCTTATCAAAAAACGGGGTGGGGGTGCGGAGGGGGGTGGTGGGGGTTGGGTTAGCCTGGCTCTAATGTGTGCTTATTTGACATGTGTTACTTATGAAAAAAGTCTGGAGCTTCTCCGGGCTAGTGGTCCACAGGAGGCGCTTTATAGTGGACGAATGATTGACAGCCCCTCGGTGACATCACTGCACGACAAAAAGAGTCGCGAGGGGGAAGCGAAGGCACCAATCAATTGCACCAGCGCACTGTGGCGCACACGGAGGAGCGGCGACGCGCAACCGGGTCCCATACGGAGCGACACTTGGAGCGGGACAGCGCGTATACCTCTCTCCAGAGACACGTTTCTTACGCAAGATGTTCAGCCAAGACGCTTTCTACTTAGATCGCTCCTGTCTTCGCCAGTCCGGTTCCTCCTAAACCTCTCCATTAGATCCCTTCCTTCGTCTCCTTCGCCTTCTTCTGTTTGCGCCGATCGAGAACTACACAACCCGCAGAATCTGGTGAGAATATGAGCGAGAGGCGATCGGCGACGGGCTCGGACTGTCTGTGGTCCCCCAAGGAGGCGCAGCGTGGATTTAACACGAATTAATGTGGAATTTACCGGAGCCCAAAGGTGGAACGACGACCAGACACAGCGCTTCCTCGTCAGGTAAAAACAAACTGGAGCATTCTTCTTTTATTTTTATGATGGAAACTAAACATAACACCGACAGATATTGCACTGAGCCACTTCACCGCAGTAATTCCCCATTTATTCCAGTATATGTTTTATAGAGTGTGTGCGTAAACGTGCGTAAAAGTTTCTAAATGTGTGCCAAAGGGGAGGGAAACAATCAAAGAAAAACTATTTAAAAAAAAAAGTTGCTCTGTTAAAATATGATGCCCAGATGATGCTCGTTTTTTCTTAATTGTTCCCTGTGCCGGGCTACATCTGGCCCTGGTGCTCACGTCAGATCTAACACCTGCGAGCCTCTTGAAGTAACTCTATCCCTTATGATTATACATGACCGTCAAAGCCTGTGCAAATAGAGGCTTGCAGCACCGTCTGTGCGGCTTCTCCTGCTGCTGCTGCTGCTGCTGCGTCCCCCTGCTCCTGCTCCTCACCACATTCTTTCATGCTCTTCCTCCTGTGATCTTTCCCAGCTATGCACACTTGATTCCCTTCCGTTCCTTTCAATTACATTTACATCTCATTTCTTTTCACCAATCATGATTTCTCTTCTTTCTTGTCTGCGCTCATCTTTGATTTGTCATCTCTCTCTCCCTCTCTCTTTCATTGCTCCCTGGCCTTGATATTTTCATGTTTCTGCTCATGTTAAGATCAATCCACTGCTTCACTTAGACGCGCTGTATTGCCAAAGGGCTTGCTATCCTCACCCCCCCCCCTTCTTTTTTGTTCTACTTCAAAGTAAAGAGGTGTCTTCCCTTTTTAACCTGCTTCCCTTCAATCATTCCTACTGTATGGAGGGATCACACACAGTTTGGGGAATGCCGCAGTGAAGCCTCAGCCGCGCCTGCCTCATGTCAATACCTCAGAGCCAGTGTATTGACAGTAACCCACTTTCTCCGCAGGGACTGACTGATCATGGTCGCCGTGGTCCGCTCTCTCATGGTACTGCTGCTCGCTCAGGTGTTGATGGAAGGTGCTACGGGACTTATCCCCGAGGTCGGCCGCAGGAAGTACAGCGAGACAGGGAAGCAGAGCCCGGAGCAGTCGCAGAGCTTCCTCAACGAGTTCGAGCTGCGGCTTCTCAACATGTTTGGACTGAGGCGCAGGCCCACGCCGAGCAAGCAGGCAGTAGTGCCACAGTACATGGTGGACCTTTACCACATGCACTCAGCAAACGGAGACCACAGCACTAAACGGCCAAAGAGCATGGGGAAGCACGCAGATAGAGCCGCCAGCAAGGCCAACACGATTAGAAGCTTTCACCATGAAGGTACGTATTAGTGACATACCTGTACCTGTCAGCCGGGGAGCTCATCGACTCTCTCAGACAACCCAAACCTATATTTAAACATGACTCAGTGCCTCAACACTGAACTCCAGTCTTCACTGTTTTATGTATGGTTAGTCATTTACAGGTGACACGCGTCCAAGTTATTTGTGACTCTGGGAGCAGTTTAAAAGTCAAATGATTCGGTTTACAAACCAGCACCTCAAGCGTAATTAGCTGGGATGAAGTCTCATATGAAGTGATGCAACCTTTAAGCAAACATTCTCCTGGCGGAGCTGTCACATCAAGGGGCGGTGGTATCCCTGGGGTAATTTGTTTCTTAATAATTGATGGTGTTTGCGTGGGCTCTGAAAACAGTTTTTCCAGACACGCACCACAGGAGCGGGATAAAGGGCGGTGTGCGCAGGTGATAGTCATCACCCTGTTACTTCAATAACACACAACGTGACATTATGCTAACACGCATTATGACAAAGTCATCGTGTCAGACTGAATTCTGAGTCATTTTTTTAACAGGTCTGAAATTAGGCCGTGGTGAAGGAGGCAGGGAGGAGGGCTTGTGCTCCTTATTCTTTCCAAATCACCCCTCTCTCTCTCTCCACGCTCTGCGCCATTACGCACGTTCCAATAACACCATAATTGCTCTCATAGTTTATATGCTGGGCACCCGCTGATTGTTGAATTCAGTGTTTCAGTTTAATTGCATCTTACGTCCAAGGCAACATGTGCTGCTCAGATGAATGAGGATCACACACAAAGTTTATAGAGCCTGGGTAAAGTGCATGAGTTCACAAGTCATACACTATGTGTTTATACAATGTCATTTATTTGGGACAGTGCACATTAATAAACCGAGTGCAGTTAGCCAAGAGGCCATTTTTTTGTCTCAAATAATCCAACGGGTGAGGTTCAAACACAGCTTTGTTTATATATAGTTCAAATGCTAGGGAAGAGTGGTGCAACTATCCATAATATTAGACATGATTAAAAAGGCTTAAATCATTTGCTGTTAAACATATACCTACTGTATCAACTCAATTTCCCACAGCCACTAGTAGTTTTACAACACACAAGTCACTAAATCCATAGGAGCTCTATACAAAGTTCTTATACAGAGTCTGAAGTGTTTGAGTGGGGAAGTTTCCATCAGGGGTGAGTCAGAGGGGTGGCTGAGTGGTTGCCTGGGTGCTCTCCAGAGGCCGAGTGCAATGACACCCAGTGGCTACACTGACACACTACAAACAAGCCTGGCCCGGGGCAGCCAAGCTGAGTGACTGCTCTCCTGCCCGCTAATGGAAACCTCTGCTCTCTGGCCAGCGCACACCTTGACACTAGCAGCTAATTACAAATGTGTTCAGACTGCCTGAACATGGCTCTTTCATCCGTACTCGAACAGAGCAGCAAGGTTGTTAGTCTTTGTCAAGAGATGTGAGATGATTGATTATCTTCCAAGCATGTATCTACAGATGTAGGTTCAGCACATCAAAGCAAACAGCTCCAATCAGTCATCGCATATCCCCTCCTGATATTAATTTCACTCAGATAATTAGTTTCACCGCTATCGGTTTTCAAAAAAATGAAAATTTGTCCATGCCAAATAGAACATTTCCACTATTACACAGGAAGTGGCTGCCAGAAACAGGTCGGTGATGAATGACCCGACATTAGCCTTTATCTTTTGTTTTGGCATGGGGTGCAAAAAGAAATTAGGAATGTTGATACACTCATATCTGTGGTTCACACGTTTTTGTCAAGTCCAGACGTGTTCACACAGCCGTTCATTTCAGGAGAGAGAGAGACAAGGGAGAAGAGTGAGAGCGCTCCTGCAGAAGGAGACAGAGGAATGAGTGACCGAGACGGAGACAAGAGGATTTGGAACCAAGAGAACAGAGAGAGAGAAGGAGATTTGGGAGGCTGAAGGAAGGGAAGAAAGAAGGGGATTGGGGACAGACAAGGGGGAACGAGAGAAAGGGGGCTTTCCCACACCAAATGAGGAGTGATAGTTCTAATTGAGGTCTTTGTGCCTCTGGAGAAGTTTAGGATGAGATGGTGGAATTTCCTAAATGCCTCCTTTGAAACAGCACAGAGTTCAAAGTTTGTGTTTATGTCACCACACTAGAAAAAAAAAAAGATTAAAAAGTGTGTCCACACATCAGCTATGATCTTCATAAAAAGAGAGTTCAAAGCGGGGCGGCATTAAAGAAAATTGCAGCTTTTACTAAGATTTCTGTCATTTCACAGTTTAGTCAGGCGGATGTCTTAAATGCACTTTCAGGCAGGATAGCATGTTTTTTTGCTTTGAACTATGAAGAGCTCAAACTATCAAATATGATGCACTTTCCCTTTGGGGTTATAGATTCTCTTACAATATCCTATCATCATATATCTTCTGTTGGAAACAGCTGTAACAGTATAATAATTCCCAGAGGAACTTCAAAAGTAGCGGTTCTAAAGGTTAAATGCAACAGTTGGCATTAACTGACTGTTTGCAATTTTTCAATTTCACATAGAATTCAGCCATGCTCCTTTGTCCATAAGATCAATTCCTATGTACACCAATGGGAATTGTATGCAGCAGCCTGTTCACACTGGGCATGTTTCATCTTACAAATAGTTGGAAGCATCCTGCTTTCATCTCTTGACATGCAATCAGGTCAACTTATGAGCGTGACACTAATGGTGTCATTACATGGCCATGAGAATATGTCTGCTATTACCCAGTCAAACATGCAAAGTGTTGTGCCTGCATGACAATAGCCCACACCCACTCACTATAACCACGTGGCAGCTTGGCTGACTGCACAGAAAGAAGGCTGCAAGCTTTTTTATGTGAGTGCAAGAAGTAGAGGGAGCAAAAAAGAAACCATGTGAGAAACCATCCTTTTATACCTCCCAATCCTTCCACCCTCACAGGGGAACCATGAAACCGACTAAGCTTTAATCCTAGATGCTTCCCATTATTGTACTGTGCCTAAATGCTTTGTTTCATCACTGGCATGCATTTCACACCCCTATCGCCTTACAATATGTTTGCCTCTCTTCTGTCTTTTGTAGAGTCCATGGAGGCCCTGGCCAGCCTGAAAGGCAAAACAACCCAGCAGTTCTACTTCAACCTCACTTCTATCCCTGATGAGGAACTTATCACCTCAGCAGAGCTACGCATCTACAGAGATCAGGTCATTGGAGCAGCGACCCCAAACATGAGCTCCAGAAACAGCAGCACTGCCGATAGTGGTTCTGTTGGTAGTTTCCATCGTATCAACATTTATGAGATATTTGGAGTTCCTGCCACTCCTGGCAAGGAACCTCTAGCACGTCTGCTGGACACTCGGCTAGTGCAGGACTCTTTAAGCCGATGGGAGAGTTTTGATGTCAGCCCTGCTGTATCACAGTGGACCTCTGGCAAAGGCCACAACCATGGCTTCATGGTGGAGGTACATCACCCAGAGGGAGAGAAAATGGACAGGGAGCATGCCAAGAAGCGTAGTAGGCATGTTAGGGTGAGCCGGTCCCTGCACCAGGACCAGGACTCTTGGCCTCAGGCTCGGCCCTTGTTAGTGACTTACGGCCATGACGGTCGAGGGGACTCAGTGCTCCACACTCGAGAAAAACGCCAAGCCGCTCTCCGGAAACAACGCAGGAAGCAACAGCACAAGGCGAGCTGCAAGAGACATGCCCTGTATGTGGACTTCAGTGATGTGGGGTGGAATGAGTGGATAGTGGCACCCCCTGGATACCATGCCTTCTATTGCCATGGGGAATGTCCATTCCCCCTAGCAGACCACCTCAACTCCACCAATCATGCCATTGTTCAGACGCTGGTCAACTCAGTCAACTCAAACATCCCCAGAGCCTGTTGTGTGCCCACAGACCTCAGCCCCATCTCCCTGCTCTACCTGGATGAATATGAGAAAGTCATCCTGAAAAATTACCAGGACATGGTGGTGGAGGGATGTGGCTGTCGGTGAGCAAGGGACAGTGGTGTGGACACAAAGAGAGTGGGAAGAAAGACTGAAAGGGTACTATGGACACCTGCTTTCCCAATGAAGATGTTTATTTATATGAAAGATAGACAAACAGAGCTATTGTGGAAGAAGAAAAAAACTATATATGAATATATTTATGTCTACTTAAAGTTGGGAAAAATAAATATTTTAATCAGAGGAATATTCCTTTACTGGTTTTGAAAATGTATTTCTGATGTACATTTCGAAATGGGTGCAATACCACATGAAGTATAATGCTCAGATTTTTATTTTGTATTTATTTCTATTATAACCACTTTATTTGTAAATAAATGTGTATTTATCGTGAAAAAAACAATGGTCATTCCAGTTTTCCAGCATCAGCTATAGTGAAACACGCATTTGTGATAGACTGTATCTTTGTCAGGGGTAAACTTGCTTCGCTGAAAGAAAGTGTGATAGTTTCAAACTCTGAAATTAGCTCCAAAAATATAACAGGGTAAGAGTCTCACACTACACTGACAGCAAACCAAGCACTGGACTCTTTTGGTGAATGTAACCTGAAACCAACAACAATAGAAGTGCAGAGAGGAAAGTGACGGTGGTAGGTCAGGGTGCTGTGGGTGTAATGAACTGTAGAAGGGCGTAGGGTCATGGGACGGGAGTGACAAGTTACAAGCTCTCAAATGTGATAGACTCCCAAGGGAGGATTAGTAAAACACCCGAGCATGTTTTCATGCAATACAAGTCACTGCAAAGATCCATGGGAAGGAGCTTCTGAAGGCTTTTTTTCCCCAGCTCCTAAGCGATATTGCACATTTTTTTGGAAAGAATAAATCTGCAACACTTCTGGAGGAGGTCCAAAAGGGCACATGGTTTATTTTTCGAGAGATTTGAGAAAGAAAGATCGCCAACCATGGCAGACAGATAACAAGGCTTGCAGTAAGACCAAACTAACTCGCACTTTAATTATTCAAGACAAAAACCCCACACACCTGCACCTGTCCTGTCACCGTACATGCTCAGGAAGATACTACCCCACTTCAGGGTTTTGCTACTGCTCTTTGTCATGTCTGAGTTACGATAAGTTAATGTGTTTCAATTTTATAACAAAAAATAAATTCATATATTTTTAGTTTAAGACTGAAGCGATCGATAAGGAGCGCCATCGGAAAAATGACCATACAGCTATGTAAATAAGCTTAAGAGTCTAAGATAGTGTGAATAGTAGGCTGGCTAAAGCAAAACATATCGAATGTTGTGATAAGAAACTTTCAAGTGTGAACACCTGAATCAATACCTCTATTCTGCAGTGTTTTCAATAGAAACAATGTAATTGGTGGACTATAACTAAATTGAATGCAACCACCCACAGAACGACGCATGAAAATTTATAATGCAGCCACAATAGCAGACCAGATAAAGAAAGGGAGAAGAAAACATTAGAGCTCTGCTGAGTTTGACTAGCTGCGTTTTCTGCTGTGTTTGCATTAGAAAGGGCTTGGAGGGATCACAAGGCAGCTCAAAATGCTCTAAATAGAACTTTTTTTTTTTTATGTGAGCGCACATTGGGACCGTGGAATGTTGGTTTTCAATCTCAGACACATGCATACGCTTGCATGGAAAACCAACATGGTTGTTTTTTCAATCATCTATTCAAGGGTTTCCTGGTGGGCTTTTTCTCTTCAAAAACAAATGTGCATTGAACAAAGATACGCTTGTTACTTATATAGGAAATGTAAATCAAAACATTTAGATGGGGCCATGAGACTTTATTCACGGGCAGTAAAAACACTGAAATGTCCTATTTTTTTCCACAGGCCTCAGATCGCCTCTGTTTACTCATTCTTATCCTCCAAGGGTGCGCAACACAAGTTTACCTCAGATGATGCAACTATCCAGTTATTTTATTTCTCTCCCAACACGTACACACACAAAATCCACAAACGTACACATGCACCCTCTCCTTTCTGACCACAGTTCATTTTCAATCTTTTGCATGTGTTATTTTATTCTACCTTGCATCTCCACTCTCCTTGTTCCCATCTGGTGTCCATTTCTCCTCTGTGGATCCCACCATACCACAACCCCACACATGAGCTGCACATACCTCTGCTAGTAGCAGTGCACTGTTAATGGACTTCAGGAGGAAGTCACTTCACTAGCACTCTTATTAACATTTGATTTAAAAAAATCAACAATAAAAAACTTTATCCCCCTCAAAAAAACTCTGCTAAGAGTTTTAATCGCAAGGAGGGGTATATTTCTGCATTAAAACATGTGAGATTTAGTGGTTTTCCTTTATAGTTACAGTCCATAAACCTTTCATTGGCTTGGGTGGAAATAGTTCTCAGTGGGAGGGTGACACATGGGTAACATGGCTAAAATGCCCCTCCTGCAACCCTTCTAAGCTGAACTGGGTTCCATTTGTACAGCGAGTTGGCTGGCATTCATCCGAAAATGTGGGCTTTCTTATTTCAGAGCCGTATTACTATCAGGCAGCTCCTAAGGGACCACTCCTAACCTTCTCACTAAGAAGAAGGGTCAGGGGTCAAAGTAATAAGGACCTATTATCTGCACTATTACTGACTGACTTCCAGGCTCATCACGTCATCATGGACTGGGACTTCTGGTGTGGTCAGCCACTGGTTCTGACTGAGAACATGTTTGCTTTTCGTAATCCATTATGTTTATCCTATGTGCATAAAAGGAACATGAAAGAAGTTGCAATGAACTAAAAACCATTAGTCTGTGTTTGAATGTGTACTCCATGATTTCGTTATAAAAGCACAATTGAGAGATATGTGTTCTTGGCAAGAGCCTCTTCACCTGCTACACAGACCTCTGCAGAGTCACTCTTTGAAAACAGATTTCCCCCGTCCTTCTCCTCGAACATCTGGTAAATCAGTTAAAGGTGTCCTTCGCTCTTTGTTTACACACAAACACACAACAGAGCGGCCGCATGGCTGATGAGCATAACACTGAAAGCTGGGCCCGACTTTCGTGGCAGGGCACATTCGGTTTGTTTGGTGCGCAGAAAACCACACCAAAACTATCTGCAGCTCCAAACAACCCAAATCATAAGGGTTGTAAAATCAGTTTTCCAGATTTCTGGCTGGCCCAGAATTGGAAAGTATGTGGCATTCCGTGTATCTTTGATGAAACAGAGGACTCGGTCGCCATGGGAGATCTCAGCTAGCTCGGTGCCAAGGTGGGACACAAAATGTAGAAGAAAGAGGAGACAGGGGCCACTTTGGAGACTTTTCTAACTTTGGATCTTTTCTCCTTCATGTGCGGCGCACGCTAATTTTAGAGGTGGTGCACATGGTGTTTTTTCTGTATTCCGAGAACAGCCAGCGAGATGACGTCCAGCATAGCTATGACTGTGGCATCTGTGCTACAGCTCTGAACACATCAAACAGACGGGCGTCCACAGATTCAGGAGCAGAGCAAATATGGAAATAACTTTTCCAGAATGACTGCGGAGTCGATAGTACTTTTACATATATACAGTCTGAGCCTTTCATTCCACTGCATACCTATGTCTGCAAGGCAAAAACACAAATTGTACCATACCCGTGAATACAGTAGTTCGAACACTGGTGCATCAACACAGGCTTTTAGGAAATGACAGCAACATTGCGAAAAACAATTACTACCTTGCATTTCAAACATGTTCTGCTACTACCATTACTGTAAGAACTAATCATCCATGCAATCATGGTGTAGTTGGCCTGGAGTGACATGCTGAAATCATTATGTCTGGCTCGGGCTCAATGGAAGAGACCATTATATAGCCTTATATACACAGCAGAGTAGCCCTACTGTTAAGCCGTGGAAGAGTTAAAAGGCTGTCTGCCGTTATAATTCTCTGGAGAACAAGGCAATGAAACCATAGAGGTTGGAAACGAACTTTGGCCAAACACTTTTTTTTATCAATGAGCGATAAAGGCAGCAAAGGGGGAACAACCTGATAACATGAAAGCTGAAATACAATAAAAGGCAATGTACATTTTGGGAAAACATTCCTTTTCCATACATATTTTTGTTTGTCTATGATCTAATATGATCAGGATGTGAACCTTGCTTGTTGAGGACTAACATATTTCCACATAGGATACAGGAAGAAGTTCCATGTGGACCACATATGGGCTTCCCTCAACAGGCTGGAGGATGTATTTGCCTCCAGACACTGATCTAAGGTCAGTGTCGTGTTTATGCCTCTGATGGTTACAGTTAGGTCTGAAGGGGGAAGGGTGAACCGAACTGATCCTGGAACCTTGCCGAGGGGTGTCTACTAAACCCTGAGCTTGAAAGGAGCAGTGTGGTTATGGGAGCAGCCTCCATCTTTGTACCAGGAAGTGAAGAGATCAATCACAGGGAGCTACATGACATCCCCCAGCATGCCTGTTAAATAAATGTCAATCTCTGACACAGTAAATCATGTGCATTACTACTCATATGGCTTCAAATAAGCAATCTTTTCTTTCAGAGCTGGCAGTGACAAAGAAGACCTCATCCATTTTGTCTGATGACAGATGGAAGACAAAAGCTCATAATACACACTTCATAGTGTCAAATAACTACCATATTACACACACAGTATCTCGCAAACATACACAGTACAGAGCAATGTCTACAAACAATAAATGTGTCGCAATAAATGTGTTATATGGCCAAGATGTTGTTTATGCTCCTTTATCATGAGATAAAACACACTTTGCCTGTGCCACTGATGCAGCAATAGGTGATCACTGTCAACATTATCATATATTAATTTCTTACATAATGCAAAGCTTTTTAAAATGCTGATGTAGTTTTTTTTATCTGTAGCCAGTAGGTGGCAATAATCTAGCCTTTACACTGTATGTGTGTGACACCAGAATGCCCCTTGAGGTGCTCCAGGTGTAGAACTCAGTTCACTGGGCCCCCATGGATCTACAGATATAAAAAATATCTGTTTTGGAGTCAGGGGCCTCGGTTGGTGGTCTATGAGAACAAGCTGGTGCTGAATCTTTTGTACTTAGAACAGATTACCAGGAGGCTGCTTCCAGATGCAGTGCACCAAGAGAAAACAGACTCGCCTTCCCTGGGTGGTAAAGGACCAATCCACTCCCCACACTTTTCTCATTAGCCTTATAAGCTTTGTATAAACCACTGGGCTGCAATTGTCAAGGACACAGCCACTCCATCAATCCATCCATCCATCACACATCTCTGAGTTGACATATCGCAAGCTTTTCATATTATTGCAAGATATAATAAAATGTTGCTTATTTCCTTTTTTAAATTAATCATAGAACTAGGTTTATTGATTATCAAATGAATTGTAAGTTGCTGCACTTATCAGTTTGATTTGTTTTGTGGCATGTATAGACTAAGAATTATGCACAAATATCAACATATATAACACTTTCTAATGTACAGTACAATAAAGAGTACAGCTCTGTACACCAGATAGAACAGAAATGCAAGAGAACAAAAAACAAAGCAATTCCTACAAAAGAGCTACAAAGCAAAATCGTACGTATTGTTACTGTAACATTATATGTATAATGGCACTGTGGAAAAATTATTTTCCATTTGCAGCACTTATTTTCAAAGTGGTCTTCATCAACCTGATTGCAGAGGGAGATGAGAGAAGCCTGTTTATGTAAAGAGCAGGTCCACAACCTGAGGGCCCCAGCCAGCGCTGCTATGGGGTGTAACTCACACTCCCTCACCCCGCTCTCCCACAGCCTGACAGTGGCATGGCAAAGTCTGCCTCACCATGCTTCCTGTGACTCACTTCCTGTCCCGGCCCTGCACCTGCACTCCCCTGGGTGATGTCATGGCAGGTTTTCCTCTTGGAGTGGCACTGTTGAGCACACTTGTCATCTGACAGAAAGCTGGCAGAGAGCGTCTGTTTGCATGCACATAGGTGTACTAGTGTACATCCATTGGCATGCTAATTAACACAGACGTCATTTGGTGGGGGTGCAGTGACTGTGGCCCTTTATGGATTTACTGATGACTCTAACTGATATAAAGGATTTGTGGAGTAAAGGGACACGTAAAAAAAACAGGGGAGGACAAAAACATTTGGAGATGGAACAATGACTCATACCCAAAGCCGAATTATTGTGATTCTTTTTCTCCTTTCAGTCTTTCTCTTGTGACACACAGATGTGTCCTTTTGTTGCCTCCTTGTGTTTATTCATTCAATTACTTGAATCCAACTGTGAATCCTTTCTGGGCTTCATGTAATGAAAACTTGACCTTTATGAGAAAGGAGTAGTTCTGTTTTCCAGTGAGGAGAAACAACCTCTAGATGTCCTCAATATCTGTAGGAATAATTACAGTGGGCCTTTCTACCATTGGTGACCGCAGTGAAAATGATAGATTGAGGGGAACACACTACATGGACAGACACATGAGTAAATGGAAATATTGTATGAGAATGAGTGCATACTTTTTCCCCTTATCCTGGGCTGTGAGAGGCAATGTTTTTTTTAACCAAACCAACCCTATTTCTGCCCATTTCTCCCTCGGACTGAAGCAGGAGCATGTACATGAACAGACAGGAAATGCCTTACAGGTCCGGTCAGCAGAGGAGAAACCCCATTGAGGTCAAGGGTTGCAGGAGGAAGGCAGCAGCCATATATCAATAATCATTTCCCTTTCTGGTTAATTTATAGGCCTTTTTGCTAACTTCACTCCTTTATGAAGTGAGTTGTAGATCATTTGTTTGTGCTAGCTCCCATGTTGACAGTACTGGCGGCTGTGATGGTTGACTGTGGGAAACTAAGTGCTGTGTCTTCTAGCTTGGTGTGTATGTCACATCCATCTAGCTGTGATGCTGAAAGATGGTACAGAACAGAAAGAGTCCAGTGCAGGAGAGTGAAATGTGGTTTGCTAAGAAATTCACATAGCCTTCTCATGACTTGACTCATACAAACATACACCTATTACCTGTTTAGGATAAGGCGGTTCTGGTGAAAGTTCAGTTGTCATGCACTGTTATTTAAGAATCCACAGTCATGACAGCGCAATTTGATAAAGTGTACTTAAAAATGTATTTTGCTCATTAGAGGAGGCAGCATTTAGAGAACCACAGTTTACCAACATTCAGGGGTTGACTGAGTCTCTGTACCTTCACTGTGCAAACAGCGGGCGTTCTGTTGACTGGGACATAAAATAGTGCTGTTGGGTTTTGGGTTTCCAGAGTGGGATCAGGGCTGCAGTATATTGAGTCCATGTGGGGAGTGCGTTTTTAATCTGAGCCTTACCCACAGTCCTTCCTGTTTCTAATTTGGCGCTGCAGCGGTTTTGTCCCGAGGCCAAGAGCCTCTCTTCCACAGAGTGTCTATTTCCTCTGAAGTGAATAGTAGCAGGTGTGCTGGCCTGAGATCCCTTGGAGAAGTCTGCTTATGAATGGCCCACATCTCACTCTCTCACCTCACCTGTCTTTGTTTTCTTTTTCGTCCTTTCATTCTTCTTCTTCATTCTGTCTCCCATTCTTTCCCTCTTTTTCACATCCTGTCTTTCTTTGCTGTTATGTCTTCACCACTGTGTGGTCACTCCTTTGTCTCGCACATCTCTATTGATTTTCTTTCATTCATCTCCTCTGCTCCCTTTGTTTCTTTCAAGATCAAGGTGTCGCGCTTTAAGTCATAAAGCAGCAGCTTATGTTGATGAAAACAATAAAGTACCACCACAAGAACAAGGACAGCACAATCACTTATCAGCCCAGCCAGACATTGGACATAACAAATCACCTACAACAGTGAAACTGTCAAAACGTACAAATTAGGTTTTGAACTTAGGTTTATTGGATTGACTTTCATGTGCCAGACATAATAGCACAAATCCTGATGAAGTTAGAAGCACAACTGCACTGAATAAATGCAACTATTAGCAAATGTACATATACATGCAGCACAAATTCTATGAATAATAAATTCATATGGAGGATGGGCAGGAGGATATGTGGCTATATGGGCAAAAGACAATCTTCCACATGCTGTCATCAGGCTATTCTGATAGCTGAGAACTCATCCAATCTGTGAGCGGAGGAGACATCCTGTCACCCCGTTTCAAGGAGGCACTGCGATTGGAATTAACCCATGGTGACCTTCACTGTTCCTCCCCCCTTCCCCAAAACACACTGCCTAATGAGTTGAGCTTAAAGGGGTACAGCCTTTGCTGTGAGGCAAATAAATCCTAAAAGGGTAAAGTCATATTCTCACTTATCCATGAGGAAAACAAGGCTTAAGACATCATGTTGGCTGCCAATATTTTGTGATTTAAAACAGGGGTGAAATGCAGCTGCAAAGCCATTAAGGAAATGGAAGTCAAACAAAAGGGTTGCTCAACTGGGCTACATGAACTCTTAATGATGTTTGTGTTTGTTCAGTTTTGCTTTCAAATCATTTGCCAAAGTAAAATTTTGTGTTACAATTATGTGGTTACAGACCATGTATGTATTTTACTCATGACAAACAATCATCCAACCAATATTAAGTGCACTTTAAGGGTGATGTAAACGATCAAAACAAGAAAATAAGAGGATTCTTTGGATCCTTCCCACTGTGTTAACCACAATCAATACCAATCCAGTGTACTCATTTTTCCATTAGATAAATAGTATTTAAACCACTAGTAACAATACAAGTACTGCAGCCTCTGTTCAGGGTTCCTACTCCCTTCTGCTTTTCTGATTCTCGGCCAAAGTCAACCACTGGCATTTACGTTTCTAGCCATGGTGTTTCCGGCATCTGCACACGCTTGTGTTTACACAGGATGTTCAAACTTGATGCAGATTAAACAAATCCAATTTGGAGGCTGAGTTCAATCACCTCCTTTATTTCAACATTAAGTAGATGAAGCTGGGGCCCAGATCACCACTAACATTTCCAAGAGGATTGGGTGGGGGGAACAATCTCTAGACCAGTAAGTCCAGAAAGTATTTTGAGAGTATTTATATGCGGATAGATGTCATCCGCTAGTTCCCACAGACTTGCATGTGGTTGGATTTACTCCGTGTGGTGTAGGGTCTTTTTTCAAAAACTCTCCAGCTCTCCCTGGCAAGTGTTGTGGGCCTTCTGAGGGCCCATGGGTAGTTTGGCATTGGTTCTGTTCCCACACTTATGGTGTAAATGGTGGCCTGGCTTTGTGCTCACATGCCCAGACCAGGCACACATAGCACGTACAATTTTTGTTATGAACACTGAATTATGCCAAGACTTTTTACATCTTGCATCAGATAATGACTGATTACTTAAACACAGGAAACACAGTATAGGTCAGTCGCCAATGCTGCCAAGTTCACTTTCTCATATGGGAGAGTCATTTGCTTCCAAGTTTGGCTGATGGCAGTCTGCAGGCTTTGTAGCCCACAACCCATCAGCTCCAAGGGTTCAGGATTGAAAAGAAACATGCTACAGAACACTGAATGGTCTCTGACCTTTTCACAAGTACAAAAGAACCTTCTTTGTGTCGATAACAGCAGTCATTTGTCCGACAAGACTTCTAATTCCTGTACACTCCATGTAAAATCTGGGGTTTGACAGGTGTTTGTGACCGCACCTGATTCTACTTTCACATTTGTGAGGGGTTTTGACCTTCTCTGGCACCTGTTTGGCTACGCTCCAGCTGCCCATCTGTCCCTCACGAGTGCAGCCATCCTTCCTCTGTGGACCAACTCCTTTCAGGATGGCTAGCTGTCCACCTAATTGTATCACATTCTACAGGCTTTATCCTGGCATTCCCTTGCCAGCTAAAGGTTGCCGAAATCTCATCCGCCACATCAGAGGGGCCCTATTAACCCCTGACCCCTGGTTGGTGTGTGTGGACAAGGTCGCTCCTCACACCCAACGTCGGGCCCATTAACACGTCGCCCCACAGCAGAAAAACTATTTTGACGGGCTGTAATTGGCGCTAAGTGATGGTGGACAAAGGCCCCCTCTGTGCTGCCCGCTGGACTGAGCGGTACTGACCACTCTCATAGCTTCACGCTTGACATTTCCTTTCTGAGTCCAATGTGAGAAGAGAGGAAATGGGGAAGCCCCTTCCTGCACTACCACCTCCTTCCCTTCTCCATCCCTTCAGCCCCTTACGCTATTTGCCATGGTGCTCCTTTGAAAACGTGAGATAATGAGGTTCTAGTGGGGAGAGCTGGCCTGAGCAAAATTGCACTGTCCAGATCTGTGAAGGATGATTAATTCAAAGGCGGGCCATTCCTTTCAGAGCCAGCCTAATTAGTTTATGTTAGCTAGACAAGGTCAGGGGGCATGTTTGACTGAGGCCTTTTCTTAAAATGCCACAATGGTGTGATGATCTGTGCCTGCAGGTGCAGCATTCGGCTGCTTTAATGTTGGTTGCCTTGGGTAAATGCTCTATGCTTGAGTTCCAAAGTGTTAAAGACAATGATGTGTTCTGATAGTAAAAGATTTTCAAACCAGTTTACTGTCATCTGGATTTCCAAGTTTCCACATCTTTGTTTATGAACGCAAATGTTACAGGTCTATTAATCAGAAGGGAAACCCCCTCAGTAATGCATGTGGGATAGATGAGCCAGCACTTACAAATAACTGAAAACTACGAGGAGTTATTTAAGGGGTTGTCTTGGTCCACATTATTGTACTGTTAACCCCGAATACACCCAGTGAATTACAAACCACTTAGAATGAGTCATTATATTAGTTTATGAGTCCCTCCTTGTTCAGTGGTATCACCTTGACGGAATTCATATTTATGGCAGATGTAGAACCCTTTAATGATTGACTGTAATCCCAAATTCCCCCTTACTGTGAGCGGCTTGTGTCCTTAGCAACACTCCATGGAATCTGGCCAGGCTTCTCTCACACAAAGACGTATACTTAGGACAGGTCTACCTCCCTTCCCCATAGGCAATGCCATGCTCTCATCCCCATATTTAACAGCCTGACGTCAGACAGGAGTAGAGGAGGCAGCAGAGGAGACTTTAATACTAAATCTCTCCCCCTGTCATTACCAGCCTGTGTGACCGCGTATCAGAGGCCCTTGAGTGATGTGGGAAACCCTGGGCCCTGTCCTCCCAACTCCTGTAGGCCAGGCCGCCTGTTCTGTCCAAACCAAACTGAAAACTACAGGACAGGCACAGCTACGGTTGACATCAATGAGGCGCTGGGCTCTTTATGCCCACTCTGTGGTCAGAAGGAGAGAAGCCTGGATATTAATCTCGTCTTTACTCGCATGCTTTTTTCCTCTTTCCTCTTCTCACCACGCAGGCCGTATTTCTGGGCTCTCCGTCCCATTAAGGCGAAATCAGACGAAGGCAGAGACTGTTCCTTTTGATAGCTGCAGTAACTGCAGTTGCAGCTGGTGGAAGTATCCTCTCAATCACTGACACAGACATTAGGTAGAAGGAAAACAACGATCTGGCCACAGCCCAATACAGAGTGTTGGATGGTATGGCAGCAGCTAACAGTAAGGTCCAGGTCATTTCCTCATTAATTAATGTGATGATTTTTTTTTTTATTCAACCAACCCTTCCTTAAAAGTCACAACCACGAAAGCCAACCATATTCCAATAGAATCTTTATACAAGTCAGGCACTGACTTTCAATTTACATACCTTAAAATTAAAAAACTGTTTTTTCAAATAATGAGCAAACTATGCTTCCATGGAATATACGAAGCCTCTTTCCAAAGCACCTGTGGGGAAAATAAATAACTCACACATGCCAGCTCAATCAGTCGGTGCACCGGCCCATGTGATGTGGGTCTTTATGAGAGGACACCTGCAGCACCCAGCGTCCCCAGTTGACTTTGTAAAAGCCTCCTAACTGGGTGGGGGACAGAGGGGAGAGCTACAGGGCCAGAACCAGGTTTGGCCCCGAAGGCCTTAACTATCACTTCAGTCCAAGGGTTGCCTTTGGCCTTGCTAACTGTTCCATGAAATGGGCCCCAGGAACAGTGCAACAGGCCGCTCACTGTTAGCCAACAGTGCTCCCTTTGTGTGAAAATTGTCAAAGCTGGCCCTTTTCTGCACTGGTCCTGTCCTTCTTTTGAGCCTCAGCTGTGAGCAAACAAAGCTGGCTTAAAGATTTGCATGATGGTTAACTAGCTAGCTGGCTAGCCACGTTCGTGTTTGCGTCAATGGAGCAATGGAGTTTGTGTTTCCTGTGTTCTGCAGGTGGGGCTTCAATTGCTAATGAGAGAACACCCACTCAATGCTCCACTGATGAGGCCATCATAAAAACCAGTAAATGCAATTTTCATGGTTAGTGGGTAATGGAGTTTGAGGGTTCAAAATGTGACGCAAATTAAA
The DNA here is from genome assembly GCA_016785325.1 of Chascanopsetta lugubris. Taxonomy (NCBI): domain Eukaryota; kingdom Metazoa; phylum Chordata; class Actinopteri; order Pleuronectiformes; family Bothidae; genus Chascanopsetta; species Chascanopsetta lugubris. The sequence continues at coordinate 98,297 of JAFBJT010104035.1, forward strand.
CAATACATTTGTTGGCAGTACCCAAGATTATCACCAGTTGAAATGTTTCAGGCTTTCAATAAATAATTGGAGACAGAAACCGAAGCCATTTCTCAAAATCGCTAGATTATTCTGAGAAACAGTCCGTATAACCCTAACTCATCAGTACTATACGAGCAGTCATGCTGCTGGTCAATTCATTTCATTGTGGGCACAGATATTGCTCTATATCTAAAAGACATTGTGTTTTCAAATCATGAAATGTACTCTATAGAGGCAACATCTATTGAATGTTATTTGTTACAAGGTTTATCAGTGGTTGAAATGGACCATTAAGACACAACAGAGCTGGGTTCACATGAGTAAACTAACCAAATAAATGTTCGCTTTTAAAAGCCATGTGTAACACCAATAAGCTATACACTAAAAATAATAAGCTTTAGCCACAACTGCAGTGGCAAATATAAAAGCTTTGACAACTTCATTAAGAAAGATCAACTTTACCAATGCACATTTTCTTCTTTTTTTATTTTGGATGGAAAAGAAAACCAGTAGCACTTGGTTTAACCGCGTTTCACTTTGCATAATTGTTCCCAAGGTTGCTGTTTTTTATTTCGTGGCTTTCTGTGCCAATATAATTCAATTTCAGTGGCCAAGCTAAATATTTGCAGCATGGCTTTTGCTTCTAAACTGAGCTGTAGTTGGGGCAAAAGAGAGGTTTGCCTTGCACGCAGCTCTGCACAGACAAGGCAATAATTAGATTCACTGCTCATCAACAACAGTCTTTACCTCGAATTACAACGTCCATCATACTCATTAATTGCCCTGATGAGTGACATATTTCTTGAGAAGAGAAAAGATGAACACGTAATCATCCTTGGCACTAAGGTATTTTTTTTCACTTCAACCAACACCTTGCATGTAGCGCTGGGCTCTTGAACAACATGGTTTGATGGTAAACCAAACTGTTTACTACTTCTGAGGAACACATGACACAAACTGAAGGTGAGTAAGAGTCATTTACAGTCAGTTAAATTCCCTGCTGAGAGCCCCTGCTAAATGCTTCTTCCACAGACCTTGCTGGGAAATATTTGCAATGGTTTCCATCCAGATTTGGGTCACTTGGTTCCACATTCACTGCACAGGTGAGCTGGAGCAGGTTTGTTTGGCATTGGTCACTGGCTGTCCTTTCCTTTCAACAGGGCTGGGAAAGCAGCACCACAAACAGCTTGCGACAACAAGAGATGCTTTTGTCCATACTTCAGCATGGCGAAATGACACCACTGAGCTGCCTGCTGCCAAAGCTGTCCAGGTCTCCCAGGACAGTCCCTGGGGGCTACAAGACCTGCTGCAGTCCAGTCAAGCTGAGGCAGAAGGAGAGTGAGAACTCTCAGGAGAAAAGGTACCTCTGTCAGACAGCCGTGCTGCTGCAGCATGCAGATGAAAACAACCTCTTTCACATGGAGTGTGTTTTGGCTTCCAAGGCTATAATCATGGATGATTAGCTGAAGAACTCAATTCTGAACAGAAACTATGTCTTATTCCTGTCATACCGTCATAAATTATGTTTACCCACCACCTTCCCCAACAGTCCAGGGACATAAAGGGAGACTTGGCTGATCAGAGGAAATCAGGCAGGTGGGTAATATTGAGCACACTTGATTTCAGAAAGTGTCTGTTTACGTACATACAGATGATCTCTTGAGAGATTCATTATACACAGCTAGATCAGCTGGTAATATCTTATATGTTGTTATAATTTAATATATGCCATTTAAGATCCATCTCAAATAAAACAGATATGAACCAATCTGATTCCCAGAATTACCAATACCTAAAGATAATGACAGTCTACAAGAAAATGTCCTTGATATGCTACAATATACTACAAACTATAGGCAGAGACAGCAGGTCATAGTCTGTCCCACATCGGTTTTGTTAGTGGTTTGGTAACAGTGTGCTAATATCTGCCTTTTTGTGGGACATGACAAAGAATGTTGATTTGCTGTCGAATTATTCATCCCAAAAATAACAATTTCAGAGATAACGTAATAATTGGTGGTTGTTGTTTTTTTAAAACCATTTGGTTGTTCCCCTTCGAGAGACATCACATTGTTGACATTAAATTAGTTATTTTGCAGCTTTAATATAAATTTGTAACAAACAAGTGTGTTATTAAAACACAACTGTGCTTTTTGTCCCTTACGTTTCTAAAATACGTCATATTTAAATTAGATCACGTTCAGACGTGAATAATAGAAAACTATTATTGACTTATAATTGATTAATGACTCAAGACGCATGACATGCTGCATGCTCATGTGACCTGTGGTCAGATCATCGTCCGAAAACAGGTGCAGCCATCTCTCTTCCCACTCCCCATGCACATCATACTAAAGTTTGTTTTACTTCTAACATGTGGAGAACATCTGCATTGGTGGTCCCTCTTAGACTTAAGCCCGACCCCACCCTCCCTATTTACTCCCACCTCTCTATTCTCTCCTCCTGTCACCCTGTGTCTGTCTCTTTATATGCCGGAGAAGGGAAGCACTGATAGTAAATATGGAGAGGTGTCAGTGCCAGAAGAAACGAACCACGCTTCTCTGGATCCAAGCTGCGAGGTTTACCGAAGCATATTTTTATCATGAAAAGCCAACATGAAATGGGATGGCCGTGTGCAGCTGCTGGTCTAATTTGCTCTAAGCATGTACAAATAGGACGGCCCACACAGACCATAAAAGTGGAGTGGAGGTTTTGCTCAACGCGGCACTTTTGTCTGACCAGAGGCAGAAGGATGCTTTCCAAAGAACAAACAGATCACAAAAGAAAAGAGAAGATAAAAAACGCACAGGCACACTCACATGATAGTTTAAAATACAGAGGGAAAACTCAGAAGAGGACTGACTTTGGTGCCCCAGTGTTATTCCACAAGCATTTCAAGCACCGTTTCCTCCGATCAATTGAATTTGACGATGAGAAATTATGTAATGTGAGCTCATTGTTCATTTTTCAGGAAGCGTGATTATTCAAAATGCAGTATTGATGTGACAATGTCTTGTCCTCATGTTACAACTTAGTTTTTAGATTTTAATCTATCACATCCAGTGTTTCCCTAGGTTCACAGCATTAGGGGTGGGGGTGGGGTGGCAGACGGACTGACACAAACACTTAGAGGAGTAGAAGTCATTTGTTTCTTGAAATGACAAGAGTCATGATCAGAACTGAACTATTACTTTCTGACGCACGGTGGGAGAGTGTTCACGTGAACGAGCACACACACACACGTCAATCTATACACTTTCTGCTACCTGTCCATTGCACTCTTGTGTTCTGCTGATGTAAACAAGGACTGCCACAACTAATTGGTATAATCGACTCCATCCAATTATCAAAAGAGTTGCCAACCAATTTGATGGATCATCATCAGTTTGTCTATAAGCATGAGACATGTCTCCACCAGTGGGAGCAGTAAACCAGCCAATCCAACACTGTAAGGAGCAGTCAGACACCTTAACGCTGACAGCCACTGAGCAATGAAGCCAAAGAAGAGCAATGCAAAAATAATGCTCTATAAAAAACTATACCTAGCATACACTTCAAAAAAGTGATTTTCAAACAAAATGCCGCAAGTTATAAAATTCAGCTTTTGTCTTTTTACCTGATTAACGGACTGAGTGAAACTACAATAAACGAGTTAAAAGAATAAAAGTTGGTCATTAAGTCAGTCTGTGTAAAAAAAAATTTCTCAACATTGTGTCACTCCTTCAAAGCTGTACATGTTTGATCTGCATACATTTTATTGCACCACAGGAAGTCTTATTTGCTCTTCAGTATTTTGCTCTGGAAAACCCCCTGCAGAGCCTGTGAGTATTTTATGTTTGAACCCGACCTTGTTACATGTCTGCACAAGAATACACAGGTACGCACAGATTTACATGTGTCATGAATGGGGTTCCCCTTTAGATAATGGATAAATAACTTACTTCAAACAGTAAACTAGGTGCTAATGAACTGAATCCTGACAGGGTCTGCTTTCCACCAGCAGAGACCCAGCCCACAATGGATCCATTCACAGGATCTCAGCCATGGAAAGTGTTGGTAAAGTAATCCCGCTAGAGTTTATGCAACCTTTTCTAACTCTCAGTACGTCTTTCTCCCCTAAGGCCTTTAAGGCCTGTCCAAAAACAACACTGACCTGCATCAGCTGATACAGGCAGAGGCTACCCACATTAGCATGTTTCAAAATGGCACCCATTCACAAACACTTGGCGAATTGATGCAGGAAGGGAAAGAACACAACGCCCAGCTTCCTCTTACACTGTACCTGTGAGATCCGTCACGGTAACTTCTCGGCCAGATCCAAGGGTTGTTTCTTCCATGTTGCTCTGCAGCCCAGGACGTGGCGCGTTGGAATCTGAACGCCTCTGTGCACATGCGGCCAAAATCACTCCACGTCTCTGCATATGAGACCTGCAAAAAAAGGTGTCATTTTATCTTCCCAATCTGAGTGCTCTGACAAACAAAGATATTTTGATATGTAATTACCATTAATATAATAAGTTTAAGCATTGCATTTGGCTTTATTTAGCATATTTGATCATCACAAAGTAACAAATATCAGCTGCTTAATAACTTTCATGTGCACCTGCTGGTATAAACAGAGAGGGATGGAAAGAGTTGGAAGTAAGCTTCAGCATTTCATCATAAATTCTGCCAATACAAAAGACAGTGTGCTTCTCAGGCTCAACATCAAAAAAAAAACACCCATCTATCTGTCTTTGTGTCTTTCAATTTTGCAGAAGCAGAGTATTCCTGAGGTGAACGATCACAAACTACCCATATGCGCCGCGTTCCTCTATATCTTTTATGCTTCTGGGCAGCAGAGGGATGAAATACTGCCGGTGACAGGTAAAGCGATACTCTGTGATGGAAGTTGTTTTACAGTAGCCACTTTTCAGAAAGAAGTGCAATATTCAAACATGTGATATCCTGTTCCAAACCGCAGCTCAGAGCAGCCTCTCCTCTCCATGTGAGGGTCACACTGTGCTGACAACCTGTATTTACGGCTATCTGACCTGACACCATGAAAATTTTATTTCTATCAGATGTTTCCACGCAAGGAGAGGTGAGCAGGAAAAAATGGGGATATCAGTCTTGGCAGTGTCATGTGGAAAGTTCATATGTAATTGAAAATGCATGGTCTTTGTGCATGTCTTTACTTCTTTTGCACTTATTAAAAAACTTTTTTTTAAATTTTGAATTTTTATAGCATTGGCTGCGGCTTGGTAACATTTATATGCTCCGATGGAAACATCAACAAGCAACGACGTAAGAAGCCATTTACTGAAGCTCCACCCATATAAATAAACAATTAATTTTAGAAATAAAAGAGCCTTTATACTGAGCTTCCACTGCAGTGCGACGATTACACAGTCTATCTGAGGAGGGTAAACAGAGATACTTTTATCAACAAAGAGTTTATTTTTAATCAAACATGCGGCTCTAAGACTCGGATCCCATCTTGACCATCACACCTGGTTTTGCTTGATTCATGACAGAATATTATATCATACTGACATTTCTAAAACAAATAACCTGCCAGGTGCCGGCTGTCCCTTCTTGACTTTTTTGGCATGGAATTTCATGACAGCTACAGAGGTCATTGGTAAATAAACCAATTCACATTGCAAAGTAAGTAAGAGACAGCAAGTACAAGAACTTGACAGCCTCTAAAAGAGAGAAAAAGAATCAGAGCGGTAACACTTCACAGGCCGTAAGGCAGCGTAGTGTTTATTCCCCAGAGCCCTGCGCTGTCAAGAGACTTTCTGCCAGTGCCTTTTCTCAGGCCTCCTGACCCCTCAGCCCCCGGTCCCACAGGATAACAGCCGTGGTTGTGTTGGGATATAGGGGTTGAGGTGAAGGGGATGCGGAACACCAAGGTGAGTGGCGGTTGGTAACCTTATGAAAACAACACCTTTGAACAGTGTTTACCTCTGAACCGTGCACGAGGTCTTCATCGACGCGTCGAAAACGGAGGTGGGGTAAGTCAGGGTTCTTGTTGCATTCATTACTCCCCTTTCATCTATCCTACCTCCTTACACACATCCCAAGATGACCCCCCCCACACACACACACACACACACGCACACATCAGCCCCACCTCACCAAAAACCATGGGGCTCGACAGCATGAATGGGGCATTGTGATGCGTCTCCGTCACGGCAGTGAATGTTTTCACTTCCATTTGATCCGTCGGCGAGGCTGCTAATTGGGTAAGCGTGTTCCCAGGTCACCAGGAGGTTTCTCTTTCCATAAATACAGAAAGCCGGCAAAGGCTTCTACAGATGTTGTTTCCCACCCGCTTCCAAGTAGGTTCAGACCAGCTTCAGGCAGTAGATGTAATTTATTGTGTCTAAAACCACAGTCCAAATTTTTTCCTTCTCTCTCCTCATCACTCTAAAGGCTGTATTTTATCATTCTCCCTGGCACTGCAGCAAAGCACTGATATTTGTCCTCTACTTTCGCTTGGACAGCGCACACTGTGTTGCCATTAGAACCACAGGTGTCATGATGACATGGATGTGGTGTTACTTTGTACTCTGTCCAGCCCTGACAGGTCCTGATGATGTTATTTTCCATGCGTCTGTCCACCCGTGACACGGTTTATGAGGCTCAGGGTTTATTTGTTTGTTTTTGTCATGGAACTTACATTGCCACTACTACACAAGGACTCGGGCCGACCTTGTGCGCCAGCACTAAACTCTCAGCTGGAAGGGAGAATTTCATCCATTTCACAGACATGTTTGGTAAACTTAATTGATTAAATGTTTCAAAAAACATTTGAATTCACAAAAGAAACAGTACTTCATCTGGTGCGTACAGGTTAAGATTCTTGTGCTCGAAGAGACTCATTAAAATGAAATCTCCTTGAATACTCACAGATTCAAAGGAAGGTTCTCCTGCAGCCGACGGTGACAGCTTTTCTTCCAGGACATGACAAATAAAAAGACAATCAATCAATTAAGATACACATTTCAATCAATATAATCTTATATAATTCCATAAAAGAAGGAGATGGCCACTAAGATAGTTTATTCATTAACAAAAAAACCGCAGTCAGAAATCACAAGTGCTGCGTAGTGAGTGACTGCACATGTTTGAACATTAATAACTACATTCATCTCAATGTATATATCATACTGTTTTACACAGAGTTGTATAATGTGAAATACTGGACAGACAGGAATAAGTCTCTCAAACTGGTCCAGTCTGTTTCTCGGCTTCTCCAACTCTATTATGGTCTAATGGCGCCATCATGTGGCAGAATCAGACTATATTCATATTTCCTGATCATGTCACAGATGAAAGTCATTTTCAATAAATTAATTACCACAAATAATCTGTTATTTTCCATTTAAATATTAATTGCTTAATTCCATTAAGTCTGTGCAAATATCACTGTGATTCAGCTCCAAGTGAATGTGACTAGTCTACTTTATCAACCTACAAAAAGCCATGCAAATTAATAATACTCCGGGGGTATTTTTGTCCAAAAAGAATGTACTACTTTTTGTAGCAAACCAAATAATATGTGATGTTATTGTTGAAAAACAGGCCTTGCCTTTGTGTTTACCCTATTTTCTATGTGATTTGGATGTTACATTTAGCATTACTGATGCACGCCTGGTACAAAGGTGCATAGTGAAATGCAATCATGTGAAAGAAAATGTTTTTGAAATGATCTATTTCACCCTAATCATTCATTTCAGTAATTTTCAACAGTGCTAGACACGATCTATTCGACGTTTTTCGCTAAAATGAATACAGCACCAGACAAAAATGATCCCAATAAATTTTGTCATGGAACTGGTCAACAACAAAAAAAATCAAGGGTAAAAAATCAAGGCTCTTTTCGCCCACTTGCTATTTTGACATCTTTTGAGAATACTCAAAGACTAATGTACTTGTCTTGACAAGAAGGCACATGTCTATAGCGATGATATCTATGTATATGCCATTTGGTGCAGATCCAAATAAAAATCAATTCCAAGCAGATTTGAATGAGAATGTAAAGGAGCCTTGGCGGAGGAATGCACTCAATTGAGTGCCTTTCTACTTCAGTTATCAGATCCCTCATGAAACCCTATGACTGAAACATTGCATTTTCAATCAAACAAGTGCTGACTGTGAAGGTTTTTTGCAATCTAGAGATTGTCATTGATTGAAAATACATTTATCCTGATCATAATTCAAAAGTAAACTCTTTGCCTTGGACAGCAAAAGCTGCTTAGGATGGAATTATTTTCTTCTATTCAATACATGATGTCAAATCCCCTGTATATAAAGTTGATGTAAGCACTTTGCTGAAGTGCCAGCAGTGCAAAAACATACTACACGATGTTACATATAAGTACCACATGGTGGCAGGCTTCACACATGGGCTCATCTCAATGACCACTGACACCAAGCAGCCCTCATATCCATGTAGAAATACGACAACAAATAAAAACTGGCTGTAACTCATCAGCACAACATCATATTTCCAAACAGAAGAAATCAGTCATCAGATTTATTGATGTGTTATTGTGGTTTTAAAGCCACTTGGTGATTCATCCTGATTTACTCATTGGGTGGGATGTGAGCATTATGGAGGGTGTGGGCTGATTCATCTGAGATTATATTCATGATGGCGTGGGTCTGTCTTTTAAATCCAGTTGAACTGAGGAAACAGCAATGATGTGATTTCTTTCTCTATGTTAAACCTTACACATTTGGATAATGTTTGATGGGAATGTTGTACTTTGAGGGACTGAATACTGCACAAAAACTGTTTTCCATTGGCTTCCATTGGATTCCCATAACAAATGAATGAGAGGAATTGATTGACAGCTCATTTGATATGATGTTAATGGGCCAACATTTCAAACAGTTAGTGCTTATTGCATTCTGCAGTCTGCTCTTGTTAAACTTCTCAGTGTTTAGCCCTTAAAAGAAACGCCAGACTAAAATATACCTAATTCATTATTTGTCTGGGGGGGGGAAACCTGCTGACTACTGACTAAATAATTTAAGTTTTATATTTGATGGCAACGTTCAGTGAAGTGTTTCATCACATCTCAAAGTGGCTGTTATACTTGAAGTTCCCCTATCATTGTTAATATTATCATGTTATTATAGACATTATAGGTGCCATTCTTCAAGAGCAAGGACACACTACTAAAAGAAAAACAAACACAGAAATGATTCAGTTAAACTAGAATATCAAGTGAACTGACACCAAGTACATACATGAATGAGTACATTTTTCTTTTCAGTTTCACATTTTTACTACTTAATTATTTACTGTATTTACTTATCTGCCACGAGAAAATGCATATTCGCATTTGGCTAACTCTAAACTAATTTGTGTGCTATTCAGGTGTGCTTGACGATACAAACAAAATGGTTACATTAAATAGTCCACCAAAGCATATAGTTTGTTTTAACCATACACACTTGTATTATTACCTCAGCTAGCTGTATGTTTGTTTGAGTGTGTCCCTTTACGAAAACTATAAAAAGGCCCGTGAGAGAAGATAAAGAGTGAGCTAACGTATATTATGTTAGCACGCCTCATTCTGCATGACGTCACACGGCTAAGCTAGCTAGCATATATCCTGGCAAGCAACCTCGTCATATCTCTTGAGAAATGTAATACCTTTTTTTTTTAATTTATTATAATTATTATAATTGTGAGCACTAATATGAACACATCACCCAGACTATGACTCACCTCTTCCACACCACTTCCGGTTACGTCTCCTGCTCAGACAGCGACTCTGCCCCGGCCTTACCTGGCTGGGTGAACGGGGCGTGTCTGACGGGTGGTGAGTCCCTCCTGGAGGAAGCTTCTCTCCTGGGTGACCTCATTCCTCAAGACTTTTGAAAGAAAAGCTGACCGACAGGAAAACGTTGAATCAAGGTAAGAGCAGTTTATCAGACGCTTCAATTCCCACGTTAGAGTTAGTTTATGTGTTTTTACGTTGGTGGGGCTTCATAGAGGAGGACCCAACCCCCCCAAGTGCCTGATCAGAAAAACACATTTTATGATTAGGACTGGTTCACTAGAATGTTGTTAACGCTGGGATAAGTATATGTTGAAGTTATTGTGCGTCATAGTTATATTGATTCAATAGTTCCTGACACAGGGTTTGATATATTTGTGTAACATAATTAACACCAGTGTGAATAGAGTAACAATTGAAAACAATGCACCCTGCCTAAAGAAGTGTCATTATAGTGCTGACGTCATCATCATCATCTCTTTATTTCAGTGTGTAAATGTGACATCAGCTGGTTATGCCAAGTAGAGAGAGCAGACTCCCATTATTTGCATTATTTCAGTGTGGAAATAATCAGTGCATTTGTGTGAATTTGGGAGAACAGATTCATCACACGTTCAAACTGTGACTTGTGAAAAATGTATTTGATCTCCTGCCGTCCCAATTGTCCTCGCTGCACCCCCCATTATCCCCCAACTGGATGGTTTAAATATTTTAGGAGTCAAATCATCCTGCTGCCGACACACCTCGACAAGGATTCCTGCAGCTGGCCAGCAAGCTTCAACTTCTAACTGTACCCTGCACCCAACACATGCACGGGGAGGGAGCAGCACAAAGGAGAGTAGAGTGTGTTCTCAATATCTATAGCCTCCAGCAACAGGGATTGACGCAGTGTGCACACACAGCGGGGTGAACTCAGCAGAAATCAATCGGGTATTCCTCTTCGTATGACTCGAGGGTGTTTGACTTTGCGTCTGTTTCGCCAGATTTTCTTCGATCAGGCGCAGAAATGCGAGAGATTGGTGCAGATTGTTGTTTTGCATGATCACTCCTGCACCAGATTCATGTCCCTGCTCGCCACACATTCCACAGCTCTCCCCTCCCTCCTCCTCCTCCTCCTCCTCCTCATATCCTCTTTCTTACCTGCCTGATGTCTTTTATGCATTACTCTCTTTTGTATAATTCACTTCCAACAGTCGACCCTAAGGTCCAGAACGGTGCCATCTCCTCTGCATTTCATCTCTATTCCCCCTGCTGGCGCCGCATCAGCCAGTTTGTGTGTGTTGGCTGATATCTTATTCATAAACGTATGGGGCCGAGACATCCGGGAGCTGCAGCATGTCCTGGCAGAGACACTGCAGAAGAACGGTTTAAACTGCTAGTTTAGTTCGTTTGGAAGTTCCCGCCGGATGTTGAGACACACTTAATCCGCCAACTCATCAGTTCGCCCCAGATGTTTCCTAATCTACCAAACAAAGGCACCCAAGAACAGAAAAGACGTATTCGAGCGGGAATCCCCCGCCTGCGTTTCTCGATGTGATCCTCCTTGTACAGACACCTAAACATGGGAACATCTTGTGATGCTCTGTCTCCCCCGTCTCTTCTCTCAGAACGGCGCTATGATCACAGCGGCGGAGTATGGCGAGACGTCGTGGGAGCTGGCCGTGCAGGTGGATCAGAAAGACGGCGACGAGTCCATGAAATTTAAGCTCAGGGTGAAGGGAGACCTGCACATCGGCGGCCTCATGCTGAAGTTAGTGGAGAAGATCAGTAAGTGTCCTCATGAACACTCTACCGTCTGGCTCCAATTCTGTTTACAATGTGTGGAATCTTTAGGAAACACCATCGACAACAGCACCAAATGTCTTCAGGAGAAAGACTTTTTCTGCACATCAGGAACTAAACCTGTTTTATCTTCTAATTGTGGCTTTGGTTCCTGCGCCGCTGCCGCCACAACAGGCCTGTTAGTCATGCCACACCCTTATTTGCCCTGAAATTCTCTTTGCCGTAGTGCACTGGATTGCGTAGCCTCGGGGCCAAAGTTCAGCCGGGGCCTGATATCTCGTCACAGCTCGCTGTAAACACAGAGCGGCTCACCATAGCAAGATAGTATAAAGAGCATGAGACACAATGGATGACTGAGCGATTTGTCATCCGCTTACTGGATTTCAGCCCAGCGACACAACATGATGTAAGGCAGACTCATATTACCACACTTTAATCAGGCACAGTCACCAGTGGAGTAGTGGGAGAGGAAATGGATTCATTAGTAGAGGTGAGTTGTTGGGGTCACTTATTTAGGATAGATCAGGAGTCTACCTTTCAAAGAGCACAATAACTCGCATCATATACTGAACTATTAGAATGGGAGTGTTATGGTCCTGATAATGTTTTGCTCCTTCCACAGAGGCTCCACAGGACTGGTCGGACCATGCTTTGTGGTGGGAGCAGAGGAAATGCTGGCTGCTTAAGACGCACTGGACCTTGGACAAGTATGGAATTCAGGTGATATCTCATTTTAGTGTTTCAATCTCACAAAATGTCAATTCAATGTTTCCTTCATGGGCGTCTTTCAACAAAGTCATTTGAATGTTAACGACACAGTGGTTTGTTCTATTCAAAGCCATAGAAGTTAAATGATCTGCTTCACAGCTCCGTGAGTCAGATATTTTTTTTTTACTTTCAGCCTCTGAAATCAAAACATAGCTTTTCAGTGCTGAAGGATGAATGGTGGAGCCACACAGCTGAGAGCTGGTCAACTGGTTTTCAGGGCCCACATACACACAGACTGTCACATTTACATCTGTAGACCAAATGGAGTCTTCAGTCAACCATGTAGGACCTCCGATAGAGTCTGGATAAAACATTTGGAGGCAGAAGAACAGAAGATCAGAGAAGAGTTCACTTTGCATATGCAAATGTATTATGCCTCATATACCTTGAGATCACACATGTTCTTCAGATATTTGGTGATGATGATGATGATGTCCGTGGTTGTCTCATATGAGTCGTGTCATTTTTCTTCACAGGCTGATGCTTTCCTGCGCTACACACCCCAACACAAGCCCCTGCTGCTGCAGCTCCCCAACATGAAAACCATCAAAATGACTGTCTGCTTCTCCAGCGTGGTCTTCAAGGCAGTGGGGGAGATCTGCAGAATGCTCAGTAAGTCTCTTTGTCTTTTTTCATAAGTCGAATTTACTTTTAAAAAAAAATCTTTATTGATCCAGCTAACCTGCATATTGTTCTACGTTAGACATCAGGAGGGCGGAGGAACTGTCACTGCTGAAGCCTCCAGATGATCCATCCAAGAAGAAGAAGAAAAAAGACAAGAAAGCAGAGGAGAAAGACCTTTGGAACATCGATTTACTCAGTGGGGGACCAGGAGGCTCAGGTACCATGTTTATTAATCTCATATTTGTAAGTAAAGCAAACCAAAGTATTTCATTATCTTCTGCTGCTATGAGCAACGAGAAAAGGTCATGGTTGAAGTTTCACAAACTTAAAACTCTGTGGACTACATTTTGTCAGTTGGAAAGTCACAGTCTGCAAGTCAGTGTATCGGCCACCTCTAGAGGGAGCAGCATTTATAATTCTATGTGTTGCTTTGGCTGCAGGAGAAGCAGAAAGTGGTCACATCCATATCAAGTCCACAGCTGCAGAGATGTTCAGTTTTCATCAGTGGGATCTGACAGAATAGTTGAGTAGTTCAGTTCAGTTATAGTGCTCTTCCTCAGGAACACCCCCTCTCTTACTCCTTTGCTGAATATGCAATTCAGACGAATGTAATGATTCATTTTGTGGAAGAACATGTATTACATTTTTTTATTTGCCATTTTTTATCAAATTATTCTCAACCTTTTCGTCAAACGTTTAAAGGATATTCTGTAATGCCTCAGTAATATTTAGATATTGTCACAAGTTTGCTACTCAGATGTAGTAGGTAAATTTGTGAATGAATACTTAAAGTGTATACTTGATAGTTTTGGGACTTTATCCAAACTCCAAATACAACGCTCGTTGAACCTGTTTGTAATTATGAATTCTCTATTGTCTTAAATAGGCGCCATGTACAGTAAAACCATGACAGCGACCTATGACCCCGAGAACGGGATGCCAGTGTCTGCCACCAGCTTGTGGTTTGGAGAAAACCCCCTCGCTGAGTCTCAGCCAAACTTGCCGCCGGCTGAGCTGGCCAAGCTGTACCAGCAGCTCTCCCTGGTGGACAAAGCAGTCAACAATGCAGGGTAAAAACACAATTCAAAACCGGTGCAATGACCCAATTTGGATGATGTAATGTATGATTGGTGATCCCTGCGGTTGACAGGTGGTTGGACTCGTCTCGTTCCCTCATGGAGCAGGATATTCAGGACGATGACAAACTGTTGCTACGGTTCAAGTACAACGTCTTCTTCGACCTCAACCCCAAAGTAAGTGACCATTTATTTCCACCCAGTCCCTAAGCCTGCACATGTGTCAGACTCGTGGCAAGATCATTTCGTGTTCCATTTTTACATGAATTGCTTATAAAAATATTTGTAACTTGAATAAACAATAATCGAATATGAAGACAGTTATTTTACAAAATGTTAAGTGGTAATTACATTTAGTCCCACAATTAAAACCATAATATGCTGATGTGGCCCCCGGTGAAAATGAGTTCGACACACCTGCCCTAAGGTAACAACGGCAGATGCTATATGAAGCTCTGGAACTAAATTTCATTCTGTGTGTGTGTGTGTGTGTGTGTGTGTGTGTGTTTTTGTGCTGTAGTATGACGGCGTCAGGATAACGCAGCTGTATGAACAGGCCCGTTGGTCCATTCTACTGGAGGAGATCGACTGCACTGAGGAGGAAATGCTCATGTTCGCTTCACTACAGGTAAACACCATCCCACTGTTCTCCTCCCGCTCTCCTCCTGTAAAGCCTGTAGCTCCAAAGCAAGTGTGTAAACAATTGCACTCGTGACACCACCCGTTGCCTACATTTATGCTGAATCAAGCAGGAAGTATACACGCGGCACCGCGTCACCCGATACACTTTGCATTTTTTGAAAGCCACCTTGAGCGATAATCGCAGCAGTGGTGTACAGTCACATCGACTAATGTTTGTGACAAGTCTAAGATTTTAGCTGCCACGCAACTGTGGAGACAGTGATTCAAAGGCGGATCACCTACACGCTGAGGCAGCGGCTGGCTCACAGGGCTGTTGCTCAGACCTTCCTCTGATTCACTCCAGCCTTCTGAAGTCGTGCAGGAGAACGTCACAGTGTCTCCAACACACCACGTTTGAACCACAATCTGTCTTTTCTTCTCAGTACCACATTTGTAAACTGACCATGTCGAGTGAACCGATGGTCAACTCCAACGAACCCGAGATCGACGAAGTGGAGGCGGCGCTGTCCAACCTGGAGGTGACGCTCGAGGGCGGACACGCAGACAGAATTTTGGTAAACATGTTTCTTTTTCCGAGCTGGGGAGAATATTAACAGTAATTCCCGGCTTTCCTGGCCTGTTACAGTGAGACACCTGTAAGTTGATGGGTAGGCCCCTGATGATTGCATGTCTTAACATGGTGATGAAACCAGAAGACACAGGGTAATTGTCTGTTGTTTGACCCCCCCCCTCCCCAGGAAGACATTACAGACATTCCAGAGCTGGCAGATTCCCTCCGGCTATTTAGGTAAACCCACCGAGTGTCTGATTACTAGTTAACCTCTGCTGTTACTTCTAATGTATCTCATGTTAATCGCTGTCTCCCACCAGGCCTAAAAGACTGACACTGCGGCCGTACAAAGAGTACTGGTTCGTCTTCAAAGACACAACCATTTCCTACTACAAGAATGAGGAGACTGCCAGCGGAGAGCCCATAGAGCAGTTTCACCTCCGAGGTCAGTGAGGAGGAAAGATGCGGGAACATATATTAATATCTGTGGCGTCACATGGAAGCAATCTCCTCACATGTAATTATGTCCTTGAGCTTCCTTATGAGCAATCCCTCACTTTGACTGGAAAACCAATGTGTTCTCATTTCGCTGTAATGAAAGGTCTCCATTGTAACGGCGCGATTATATCAGGATCTACAACATTGTGCTGCGCCGTCTCTACACCTTAAATAGACGTCACATGAATTCACATGCGCTGCCCCTCATTTGAAAGGTTGTGAGGTCGTCCCCGACGTCAACGTCACAGACAAGAAGTTTGGCATCAAGCTCCTGCTGCCTGTCGCCGACGGGATGAACGAGGTGTACATCCGGTGTGACAACGTAAGATCCAGCTTTTTCTAACTTTGTTAATAAGGCCTGGGACCTAAATGCTAGAAGACCTCCTGTGACGATGATATTTGAAGTGTTCAAGGCCAATATCAATCATACTGTTCAAACAGTGCTCCAATGTTCTCAATGTTATACATATTTCATCACCGTGCTCATCACTTTTCTTTATTTATCATTAATTATTACATTTATATTCATGCTGAATAACAAATATACCATCGCAACTCTACACTGTGATAAAACCCAGTACTGATTCTGATATGTTTATGATCAACACCCTATGATTCTACATTTTATCTATGCACTAATGTCATAGGTGTCGTACGGTTATTTATGCTCTGGTGCAGGAAACACAGTACGCCAAGTGGAAAGCCGCCTGCATCCTCGCTTCAAAGGGCAAGACGATGGCCTACAGCTCCTACAAGTCCGAGGTGAAAAACATCCAGTCCTTTTTACAAATGAAGAGCCTGGCGCCCCCTCCTGGCCAGGCGGCCCCCGACCTCGAAGCGATGGAGATGAACGCCGATTGTTTCGTTTCCCCGCGCTACTCCAAAAAGCACAAGAACAAACAGGTTTGTCTGAGGCTGACACACCAAAGAATGTGACGTTTGCCATGCGGCTTGTAGTTTTTACATCACTGTTCACTGAAGATATTCACCAAATCCTGCCTGTGGTGACCGTTTGCAGCTGACAGCTCGTATCCTGGAGGCCCATCAGAACATCGCACGGCTGACGCTGATGGAGGCCAAAATGCGCTTCATCCAGGCGTGGCAGTCTCTCCCAGAGTTTGGTATCAATTACTACATCGTCAGGTACTGACTGTGCACCACACATATCTTTTTCCATCAAATAACACATATTACATTTCTTTCTGACAATTTGGGTCAATGTTCGGATCTGTGTGTCTCAGATTCAAAGGTTGCAAGAAGGATGAGTTTCTGGGGATCTCGTACAACCGTCTAATTCGCATCGACATGTCCTCCGGTCTGCCTGTCACCACGTGGAGGTTCGCCAACATGAAGCAGTGGAATGTCAACTGGGAGATAAGACAGGTTAGAGGAATGGCAGGGTTTTAACCCCTCAGCTCTCTATCCTGTGTCACATACATGGGTTTGAATAGTTAAAGGGCTCTCATGATGCTTTTTGCATCTTTTCCTGTCCTTAGGTGAGTTATATAGGTGTTCAGTGTACGTAGGTGGTGTTTATTATCACACGTTTTTTGCAACAGGCGTGGGCGCTATTAAACTTTTTTTCCCAGGCTTCTGAAAGGCATTGCCTTTGATTTGCACTTTACTTCCTGAACAAGCTGACATCACTGTGGCGGTCAGTCTTATACATCAGCTGACCAATCACAAGAGACTGGGCCAACTGGCCAATCAGAACAGTCTGGATTTTTCTGTGAGGGAGGAACAGGAGCTCTGTGATGTGTTTCAGGTTCAGAGTGAAAACATAAGCCGGAGCAGTGGACTATACAAGGAAACCAGATCTTTTTGTAACGTCTGAGAGTGTTAACCTGTTCCTATAGTAACACAAATGAAGATGTATGACAATTAGACAAAATAGTGCATTAATCGACTTCTTATCATCCCAGGTGACCATAGAGTTTGACCAGAATGTGACAATAGCCTTCTGCTGTGTGAGCTGCGACTGCAAGGTGGTGCACGAGTTCATCGGCGGGTACATCTTCCTGTCCACACGAGCTAAAGATCAGAACGAGACGCTCGATGAAGAACTGTTCCATAAACTCACCGGAGGCCAGGAATGAAATTCACATCCAGTGCATCTGTTGTTTATTTACAAAGATGTTGCAATGTGAGAGTTCAGTGCAATGTCGACCACGGCCAAAGAAACCACGTGTCTCTATCACTGAAAGGATCCGGCGTCACTCACAGAACAACAGCATCGTTTCTCATGTATTTGATCTCCTGCTGTAAACAGTGACAGGAATGTGGCTGCACTTGAACTATAATGATGTTGATGTAAATATGTCGCGAAAATTCATCTTCTTAAAACAAGGATAAACTTACTTTTGTAAGAATTACACTTTTTGAATGTGACATCCCAAATGTTTGTAAAAAAAAAACATTAAAGGGTGTTTTTATGTTTCAAAACCTGTTTGACTGAATTTACTTTTAATGTTTTTTTAATCCCATTAAAACAGTGAAGTCTTATTTCATCTAAGGTAATTTTATCAATAATTTTGAAAACAATACAGCTTAATTTCTCTATCATTCCAATATGATACATGTAATTTCTGTATATTTACATATTATGGTTACCAATACTGGATAAATATCTTGGATCAAAATATGAATCCAAGATATTGACTTTAGTTGTGTCATGTTCTGTGTAGGATGTGTTTTGTTCAGCTGCCTCACTGCAGTGCTGCTGTGCAGTACTGTGGGCTGGGTGAGTTGGCACACCATTGAATGGCAGTTATAAAACAGCGGATTGTGGCCCCCATGATGGGAGATGACATGCACCCACTGAGGCCGGGTGATAGTCACACGTTTGATCGCATTTTAACACAGTTTGCGAACAGAGTATGAACAACTTAGAAACACTAGATTATGCAACTTTAGTGCATGTTATTCATTTTCCTCTTTCCACACTTTTATTTCAAAAGTGACATTGAGAGTACAGTACATGTTAATGGTATTTTTATTTTTATTTTATTTTTGGTGCAACTCCTAAACAACAACAGCAGCAATGATAATGATGATATAATGATGATGTTTAGTTTGTTCAGTGGAAATACAGGGCCCTCTATATGGAGGATCCATTCCTGATGTAAATATAAAGGACTCATTCTTGGTCATTCCAAAACATTATCATTTACATGCAGGTGGTCATATACCCATAACATCAGTAAAATTATATTTTCAGTCTTTAGGAATGGAAATCTTTTCATTCAACTCTTACACATTGACTCTTTAATAAAAGTCCGTGCTTCCTCATAATATCTGGCAAAAGTTCACTTTATAACCTGAAAATCAGAAGAAAATATCGCCAAGTATCTTCACTTCATGAAT
>JAFBJT010104043.1:11042-44256 GCA_016785325.1 Chascanopsetta lugubris
CAACTTAACAGTGGTTATTTGGTCTGGATAACATAAGCGTGACATTAGTGAACAGATACCCATTCTGTTTTTATGACGCGTGAGCCCCGCCCACACAGAGGATTTTCTGGGTGGGGCTTGATCACCAGTCGGGGCGTGTGTCTCTGTATTTTAGGTGTCATGAGCTTTTCGGCCGCAATTTATCTTTTGTTGTCGTCTGCTCGGGACATTCTATCGTCCTCAGTCACAGAGTGACTTTTGTTCATTTTGCTTTTGTATTTTGTCCTGACGACCAAAGCAGTTAAGAAAACATGACATCATCACATTATGATGTGGTTATTTGGCCACTTTCACGGTTGCCACACAAATATTTGCGCATCTTGTTTCACAATATTTGTCATATTATCGTTTTTTTTAAAACAAAACAAAAAAACTGTGATTGACCAGACGGTGAGCAAAGATGGACGTCCGTGACATCACTCCATGGTTTCTGCAGAGCGCTTACGAGGCTCGTAGTGGGCGGGGTCACTCGTCGGCCATCTTGCCGATACCAAACTCCTCCTACTTCCTGGTTCATCCAAAAAAACGGGAAAAGAGGCGGAACCATGGCGCTATCACAGTACAAAACATGCCCAGGTGCCACTCAATAAATAGGCCACGCCCCTTCATTCTGAACTTTTTCAAACCTTGATAGAATAGAAATAAGCGGGCTAGAAAAAAAATGTCTCCCCCTGGACAGTTGTCATGGGAACGACAGGTTTCATTCACCTCTATAGTTGACTACGTTAACATGGGAGTCTATGGGGATTGACTTGCCCTTGGAGCGCAGCCCCTAGTGGCCACCCTGTGAACTGCAGCCTGACACTGATGCCTCGTCTCCCAGGATACGCCTTGGGATGGGGCCCGATCACGTGGCTGCTGATGTCGGAGGTGCTGCCCCTGGTGGCCAGGGGCGTGGCCTCGGGCCTGTGCGTCACCGTCAGCTGGCTGACGGCCTTCATGCTCACGCACGTCTACATGCACCTGGTGGATCATTATGGGCAGTACGTGCCGTACCTGGGCTTCACGGTGGTGTGCGTGGTCTGCCTGCTGTTCAACGCCGTGTGCATCCCCGAGACGCGCAGCCGCTCGCTGGAGGAGATCGAGAACTACTTCAGGACGGGCCGCACCTTCACCATTAGGAGGAGCACAATGCGCCGCCCGGACTCCCCGAGAAATTGAAGGCTCACGTGATGATTAAAGGTGCAGTGTGTGAGATTTGTGGCTCATTGTTGTCACCTCTAAAAAAAAAATAGGACAAAACAATTGCATACTGACATTTTCATGAATTTATAATCATGATCATCTTCCCATGACCCTTAGATGAGCCCATGAACGTATGTTTACATGAGGAGCGGGTCCTCTCTATGGGGGCCGCCATGTTTTTTTGTTTTTTTTCAGTAGCCCAGAGTGGACGTACTAATCGCCAACTCTTACACACTGCACCTTTAAGTTAAAAACAAAGGGCTCGTTCGTGAGTATGCCAACAGGAGAAGCCGCTCTGTCCTACACACTGTACCTTTAAGACACAATATGTCGGCCAATGAACTAACGTCTCTCACACCTCTACGTGACATGTTTTCAGTATTAATAGAAAATGTTTTGAAATCGATTTAAAGGTCAACATATGCAACAGTTGTTACTTTGGTGTTTGTTTTTATCTGTTTACAAAATGTTTAATCATTAAATACAGAACTGAAAATGTGTTTGAGGTTTGAAATTTGGAATCGAAGGAGAGCGAAAACACAACGTTGCGATCAAGAGACATGTTTTGCTGTTGTCATGGCAACAAGGTTCTTCCATTCCTGTTCTTTTGATAATGACCTTCAATGGGATATTCTGGGATGTTTGCGCAGTGAACAATCATAGACTGTCCCTTTGTAAAGAGGGGACATAGAGTGACGGAGACACACACACACACACACACACACACACACCCTGAGTTTCTGTGGGTGGTGCTGCTAATTTGCATCTTTTATTCATCCTGATGTCAGCGATTATGTTTAAACATCGATGCGTCATTTCAATAATAATTAAAAACGATGTTTTTCCAAAGGTGGAACAGGAATAAATGACACACACATTAATTCTATGATCTAAATATATATAAACATAAACTGCACCACACATAAAAAGTAAAGTGTAAAAGATAAGATCAAATAGTTACTGCACAAGATGAAACCTTTTAGCTTTAAACGAAATCAAATAAACGAATAGAATCAAAATAAAGTAAAATACAAATTGAAATAATATAAATAAAATGTCAATAGAAATTGAAATGAATTTTAGATGGAAACCTGAAGCTGAGAGAGCAGACACAAGTTCAACAGGAGGGAAACACAAAGGGTTTGTTTATTGACACAATGTGCAGAGTATTAAAACCTGTTCCTGCAGCTGAAGTTACTGCCGGAGTTCCCACATCCACTTCTCCTCTGTTTGCTCAGTTCCATGAGGTCGTGTGACCTTTGACCTCTGAGCCACTCATCGATGGAACGAAGTGGAAGATACGGATGTCACTCGTCACTTTCTGTGTTTGGGAGAGGAGAAGCGCTGTGTGTGAGTGTGTGTGTGTGTGTTAGAACCTGAGCATAACATTTATGTATACAGTCAGAAACGTGTGTGTGTGTGTGTGTGTGTGTGTGTGTGTGTGTGTGTGCCTGGTCTGAATCCTTGGAGCCTGTGTGTCTCAGTCAGGATTCACTGACTCGGCATCTGTCAATCAGCCCGTCATGATTCCATGACATCACAGGAAGTGTCTCTGCCTGTGACCGACCTTTAACTGAAGGCCACGCCCTGAGCTTCACACCATCATAACAACCACCAACTACTCTCACGAGTATATTTAAAAAGGCAGAACCAATCACATGTCAGGAGATGAATACAGTCGATCGATCAATCTATCGATCACACACACGCGCGCGCGCGCACACACACACACCTCTGCCCTGTAAGATATAAAACTCTGCGGCGGCGGCTGTATTCTCTGGAATGTCGTCCATCAGGTCTATCGATACATACACTCACACACACACACACACACACACACACACACACACTTACACCATCAATCAGTGTACAGTGGCAACACCCCTCCATCCTCCACTGTGGTAACAGATTACACATCACATACGTCAGTATTTTGCACCAATAGGACACTTCAGCAGGCAGAATGGGGAAGACCGGGATTGAACCTGTGACCTTCTGGTTAGACCAGTGGTTCTCAACTGGTCTGGATCAAGAGAATTTTTTTTTTCCTTTCTTCATCCCTCCCCCCCCCCCCCCCCAAGTCAAAGACCCGCAAGCCTCTGAAAACAGGTCCACCACCCACGTTGGGGTCCCGACCCACCAGCTGAGAACGAGGGGTTTGGACACACTGTATCTGTGTGTGTGTGTGTGTGTGTGTGTGTGTGTGTGTGTGTGTGTGAGGCAGCAGAGAGCAGCTCAGTGACTCAGGCAGCTGAAGTATGTGGTTGAACTGGCCGAGTCTCAGCGGAGAGACAGAGTCAGAGCTCAGACACGAAGCCGTCACAGCAGATAATGTTTTACGGACTTCAATAAATTCATAGCTTTGAAAAGGATCCGTCGTTGTTGTGTCGTTGTACGTTTTGTCGTTTTACAGTTTGACGTCGTGATGACTTGACATTACTTTATATTCATTCACTGAAGTGACACTCGTCATATTCTACGTTGAATGACTTTCCACTGACTTGACTTTTTACAAACTTTATCCAAACGTATAAACGCTGACTTTACACTTTCTCTACCTACTTTACTTTGCACTTTACTCTTTTGTTACTTGACTTATTTACTTGATAATATCGACAATGAATGAAAATGAAAAGAAAAATCCTTAAAAATAAAATGAAATAAACTAAAATATAATAGAATGTGAACAAACATGCTGTAATGTATATATATATATATATATATATGATGGTGGTGAAGGTGAACAGGCTCTAACTTTGGGCCTATTAGATGTGAATTCTTAATATTTGAGAACATTCTATGAAAGTTGTGACTCAGCGTTTTTTTAATGAATTGAACTGAGGCGAAACATTTGAAGTTCCTTGATTTCTACGACTGGACGAGTTTGTCACGTTCGCCCACAGACTCCAAAAGCTCCTGAAATTGAATTCCAGACATATTTTACCTGAAGTTTTTGAATGTTTAGGCGCGCGTGTGCGTGTGTGTGTGTGTGTGTGTGTGTGTGCAGCATCACCTGAAGTCACACACAGTCTCACCCTCCCTCAGAACAAAGAAGAGGAGCGCGGCTCAGCCTGTCAGAGTTACGCCTTCAAACCCAAAAGTGACTCATTCCATGGGTGTCTTTGTGCGAGAGGGCGGGGCCTAGGGTGGGTGTGGGCGGGGCACATGGTGGGTGTGGGCGGGGCCTAGGGCGGGTGTGGGCGGGGCACAGGGTGGGTGTGGGCGGGGCACAGGGTGGGTGTGGCCCGGGGAGAAGCTCAGGTGATACAGTTGGTGGAAGTGTCACATACAGATTGTCTGGACATCACACACACACACACACACACACACACACACACAGACACAGACACACAAAAACACACACAGACACACTCTCACGTCTCTGCACAGACGCCAGCACCAGGTAAGAGCCGCTCTGAGCGTGTTTTGTTGTGTTGTTGTGAAATTGTTAAACACTTTAAGGACAATGAGATGATAGAGATCATATTGTTCTTTGATGATCTTACACAAAAAGAGTAAATCTAAGTATAAATGATCAATATTAAATATGGAAACAGCCCATAGGTGGATTCATACCTGTGTTCTCTTTGTTGGAGAGTCTTTAAAATTTTTTTAATTCACTTTGTTTATGAATGAATGATGGAGTGAGGTCACCTTTGATATCTTTTAAATCATTTTACAATGAATTATTTTTTTCAAAGTGATCCACTTCTTCTTTTCTGGGTTTGAACCAATCAGAAGCAGCCTCTTAAAGCAAATACGAATCAGCTTAATCCCCCATTATATTCTGCATATGTACAGATGTACATGTCATATTTTTTGTTATTGTTAAAACCAGGTCTGAATATTATTTATTTAAGAAAGTGTCTTTTAAACAGTGAAAGTCTCTAAACACTTATAAGATATTCTTTAAATATTAATGAGCTCCATGAAATGTTCTTATATCCTTATGTGTCAAGTAACTTCATGTTTCGGATGTGTGACGTTTTAAGGGAACGTCAACAAATGAAAGGGAACGTGGTAAAATGAAGGGTCTCCCTTCATCACAGGGTGACGGAAGATCATGTGTTGGCTGAAACAGGAAACAGTTGGATACTGTTTCCCGTTTCTGTTGTTTAGTGTTTATACATAAAAACTTGATGATTACAAAGTGATACTGAGTGAAACTAAGGAGAAGGTGGAGTGAGGGTTGGGTTTGCCCTCAGGCTTTGTCTGCCAGGCAGGGCCTCACAGATTTGACCAGTTAATTGTTTAAAGCTGGGTTATGTATTTTACTTCTAAATAGGCGATTCTGATTTTTGCAAATTAAATTCTCAATTTTTTAAGATTATATATATATATATATATATATATATGTATATATATATATATATGTATATATATATTATGTATATATATATGTTAATTATATCTCCAAATTAAATGTATTAATTTATTAATCTAAAAAAAGTAATTTATTTTTGCACCTTACATTTCTTTCCACCTAATATCTTTTTAATGTATCATTTAATTTCAAAGATTATTTTATATTATCAAATATTTCCAATTAATCTATTTTCTCTTTTTGCCATATTTAAAATGTGATTTGTCAATATACAAATATATTTTACCTTTTCATTTATATTTTTCCACATTTCAAAACAGTAGTTTCAGAATTGAATTTTAACACATCTGATGAAAATATTCCTCACTTTAAATGACTTTTGCCCCATACCCCCCCCCCCCCCTCTCTCTCTCTCTCTCTCTCTCACTGACACTCAGGTCAGGTTTGACCAGTATAAACAGATGTGACTGTAAGTTGGACCACACCTGTAACTCACATGTGTCTCAGGGTGTGAACACACACACACACACACACACACACACACACACATACGAAGAATCAATCACTCAACTCATGTAGCGAGTCTCTGTCTCTCTGTCTCTGTCACACACACACACACACACATCAGTGTATCAGTCACCCAGCATCAGTGTCACCATCACTAATCCACTGCTCAGGGATGAACCCTGAGGGGCTGGCGGGGGGGGGGGGGGTGGGGGGGCGTGGTCTGAGCTGAGGTCACGTGCCTGAGTACAGGAGTTGTTTTCCATTGATCGGCGGCCAACAAACTTTCCCCACTGTCCCTTTAAAGTATCTGTGCAATGCGGCAGGTGGAATCTTCGGAAGCCGCACCCAAACGCTGCTGCTGGGCCTCGACTGACGGGGGACGGGTCCGTCCACTCAGGACTTCACTCCCTTTCAAACCCACTATCCCCCCACCTCATCCTGTCCGACGTGAAAACGATTCCTTTAAAGGAGCATGAGGCAACGTTTGGTTGTGTGTTGTGGCCCCTGTGGCAGTGAGGTGTATGTGCAGCCTCGCTAACACCACCTACTGTTGTTAGTGCTGGATCCTGTAGCTATTATTTATTATTATTATAATGAATAAAATAATGTTGGAAAACCTAATAATTCGGCACTGTAAAAAAAAATCCTGGACTTGATGAAGTAGAATTTAATACTAAATTTACATGTTTTTTTTTTTGTTCATTGCACAGGGTGACATCAGCATAAATCTTTTCTCTCAAACGTTCATATATGCACTACACACTAAGTGAAAAAAGTTTAATCATATCAAATTAAGAAAAGACACCTGATGCCACCCTCAGCGCTGAACTCATAAATATACAAATGTAAACGTGATCCAAAAACAAAGAGTGTAGTTGTAGTTGAGCGTAATCAGAGTCACGTCAGTAACGTTTATTCAGGAACAAAATTTTAAAAATCATACGCGCCGACACGGGTGTATTTTTCCTCAATGTTAGCTAAAGGGGAACAAGTTGCAGTTCCACTTCCCGACCACTTGGGAGATGGTGCTTCAAAGCTCAGCGCACATCCACCTGTCCGGCTCTCGGACGACTTCATTCACACCCGGGGGTCTCACAGCTCACAGAGCACAGAGTCACCTCACATAGGTTATGATGCATCGCGTTCACCCAGTGGACGTCTGGAGTCATTTTATAAAAGGTTTTATCCACTGACTGAACACAGTCACATTATAATTTGCTTTCTACCAACTTGATACTTTCGTACTTTGCCCTTTTGTTACTTGACTTATTTGATACTTTCGAACACAGTCACATACGTGTGGGTGTTGACATGTAACCTGTAACTAAGCCCCGGTGACATCACACACATCAAAAACACATTTCCCAGAGTTTAGTTTAGTTCATGAGCTCATCTCCAGTAAGTGTCGCCCGACACACCCTCACACTGCCACACCGGGAAACTCAGCGAACATGCAGCCCGATCACATTCCTGCACCGACATATGGGTGTGTGTGTGTGTGTGTGTGTGTGTGTGTGTGTGTGTGTGTGTGAGGTAAATCCGGTCTGTGATGGCTGGCGACAGGCTATGGTCACACCTCATGTAGGTCATGATTGACAAGGGGGAGGTTGGCCAAGCTGAGGTGCACGTATGCGCGCGCGTGTGTGTGTGTGTGTGTGTGTGTGTGTTCAGGAAATATGAATTTTACTTGAGAATAGATGAAATAGCATCAGTGAAGTACGTTGCTTTTATTACACTACATGGACATTATGGATCATTATAACACATTATATGACATGACATTATAGTATGTGTAGGGAGTTAGGTAACACACGCGCACACACACACACACACACACACACTCACACACACACACACACACACACTCACACACACACACACACACACACACACACACTCGCTCTTCCTCTCATCACTTCCTGACACTTGGAGCAGACGAGTCGGGTCAGTTGTCGCCGTGGTTACCAGAAAAGTTATTTTCCTCATTCTTCTCCTTTGACTCAGTCGTAGCTGCGTCTTCCTCTGTGATTATACTCTGATGATCAATGTAGATATGTAATGAGACGTGGCAGTTCAATAAATACACAAACACAAAATCAGAACGCATTGTTCTAATTGTTGCAGTTTAAATTGTTATTCATAAATGTAAACATTTAAAGAAAAAGAAAAAAAGGTAAGCATCTCACTTACTGTGGCCATAACTGGGTCACATGTGCCCCTGAAGGACCATCTCTGTCTGTGTGCCTCACGCTTGGGCTCCACCTAGAGGCAGAGAGCGGTATTACACGCAAATAAACAGGTGAGAAGTGCCACTAAATGGATGTTGTTTGTGTCTCTGCAGCAGAATGAGTGCAGTCAGAAATGAGCCTCCTCCCTACCTTGTACCAGGTGAGGAGACACACACACACACATACACACACACACGGGCTATTTTACTCTTGCTGGTCCTCATGAAGACACAAAAACAAGAACACACACACATTCCTGTATTTCTCTCTTAGTGGGGACACTCGCCCCTTATTGTAAATTCATCCCAACGAATCACCATTAAAACCCTTAAAGGTCTTAACCCTCAAAAAGCCCATTCAAATGAGTGGGGACCTGCAAAATGACCCCACGGTTTCAGGTAAAGGTCAAGCCTCCTCATCCTCAGACTGACTCCGCCCCCTCTGTGTCTCTGCAGTGGAAGGTCAGGGTGATGGTGGCGACGATGGTGTGAAGGTTTACCACCTGCACACGCCCTTCACCCCGCCGTCTCATCAGACCAGTGCTTCCAACGTGACTCCAGGTAAACAACAACAACAACAACAACAACAACAACACCACCACACTGGATTCTGACCCTCCCTGTTTCCCTCAGTGAACACAAGCGGCGGCGGCGGCATCGGCGGCGGCTCGGGCGCGGAGGATGGCAAAAGAAAGTTTGTGAGCTACGACTCGGCGCTGGGCCGGGACCCGGGAATGACCACCTGCACTTCCTGTCAGCAGCAGGTCATGACCAACGTCACCTACAAAGCCGGGACGTACGCCTGGCTCATGTGTTTACTCTTCATCTGCTGCGGGTGAGTGGCGACACGGGGTTACCCGACTCACTGGCACCACCTCTGGGTGACAGCTGGTATTACGGGTCGAGGTCCCGAGGGAAATAAATGCCTCGTCTGATGTTAAAACCCCCAAAACCCACGAGAGTCTTGAAGAAAACTTGATTTCTAAACTAATCACTGCATTTTGTAGGTTTTTGCGTAAACATGTCAATTTGTAAAAGATCTCAGTATATGCTGAGTCATATCTTTAAAGCCGCAATACAGTGACACATACGATGAACACTCGAAATAAAAAATAAAAGAGCATGCACATAACCTTTTTTTTTTAAACCTACAAAAAGTGAAAATTAAAGTTTCATTATGAGGACATAATATAAGTTCATTTTTGTAACCCTCGTTTCTTTCATTAAAATGATTTATATTGCCAATAATAATAACAATGATTTATATTAGCAACAATAACAACAAAAATGCTGATAATTGTAATAATAGCTATAACAGCAATGCTGATAACAATATTAATCCATATTAGCAATAATAATAACAAAACCGCTAATAATAATAAAACCAGCAGCAACCCTGATACTAATAATATTAAATGAAACTGTGTGTGTGTGTGTGTGTGTGTGTGTGCACCTCAGCTTGATCCTGTGCTGCTGCCTGATTCCGTTTTTCATGAAGAACTTCAAGGACGCCCACCACACGTGTCCGCGCTGCAACAGAGTCCTGCACGTGGAGAAGAAGCAGTGCTGTAAATGACCAGCGTGAGGCGCCGCACGCGTTCCCATAGAAATAACCCCACAACACCTTAACCCCTCCAACCCGCCACCACAGAGGTCACAGGTCAAACCGCAGCTTTATTTCCATGGACGGGCCGACGCCCAGTGGAGGCTCGACAACACATTCTTTCGCTGACTCATCATTAGACGCTGTCAAAAAAACACATCATCCCATGCACTTTTACTTTAGGAGCTGTTTCTATATTTCTTCTCACATTAACTATAATACATACATACATATATATATGTATATATATATATGTACACATCTTAGTTTTTCACGTTTAATGTTTCAAAACAATGAAGGCTTGTACATTATGATGATACTTTGTGTATTTGAAGTCACTGTCACAGCTTCTGAGTGATGAAGAGTGCAGAGGCAAACCATCATTAGCTGCTTTGTGTCATAAACTCACTGTCACACTAACTTTTAAAGGGACGAGGGGCAATCTGAGCGAGCATCGAGTTCAAAGAGAAAACAACTACTTGTACGTGTCTGTCGTGTGTGCGTGTTTGTGTTTCCGTCGCGTGAAGCTTCGTCTCCAAACGAAGCTTCGCTGTCGTGTGTTTGTGTCACGATGCAGAGGAACAGAATTAAAGCTCGTTACTACGTCGCGATGTGGTGTGGGATTCATTTTGAAATGTTTCACTCTGGATGCACCGTCGGTATGACGACTTATTTTTTGGGGTTTTTTTCAACTCCTGTAGCGAGTCTCTGTCTCTCTGTCTCTGTCTCTGTCACACACACACACACACACACACACATCAGTGTATCAGTCACCCAGCATCAGTCTCACCATCACTGATCCACTGCTCCTCTTCTGCTTCTAATTCAATCACAATGCAGAAACAAAAAATATTGTTATTAACAAGTACGTGACTCCGCCCACATTGTCCGCTACATTACAGTCAAGTATTTATTTCACAAATAAGCGTCAATGCAAATGGATGATCAGGTGTTTTGATTCTTTACGTAAAAAACAAACAGGATCCATTAACAAACAAAAAAAAAAAATTATGTTTTTATGAGTGTATAATTACATGGAGTGCTTTATAGTGACATCAGGAGTGAGACCCCCCCCCCCCCCCCCCTCGAGCTCCCCCTCTATGGAGGCGGCCATGTTGCACCACCATGTTTTTACAGAGGCTTAAAAAATGGATAATTAAACACCTGAGTTTTGATGAAGACTCAGAATCTACACAGTGTCCCTTTAAATAAGAATGAAGAGATGTCAGCATGACGACACCATGTGATATGACACACGGGATCAGTGCACATCGTCTCGGTGAGCATGCAGCCGTCCATTCATGCAAAGCAGCACATCTGTTGTTTTTATAGAAAATTTTATTCAACATACATTTTCCAGCAAAAAGGCAATATACAGGAATATTTGTCGTACACTGCTGCTACACGGAGGATTTGAAACTGGAAAAGATCAAATTAAGGTGTGATTCTGCAGGTCATCTTTGTACTGCACTTTTTAACAAGACAAAACCGATGCCGTTAGTTTTGCAAAGAAAAAGAGAACAAAAAAATAATCCAAATGTAACAGAAAAAAAAATGGTACATCAGGAAATAAAAGAAAAGAAAAACCTACACACAAGAAATATGAACACCTGGCTCCTTCTGTACCCAACAACAAAGGCGTGTTTCTCTTAAATTTTACACGTTCATATTTTTTTAAATATACAATTCTTAAATGTTGTCTTTACAGAGCCAGCTATACGCTATGAGGGGGAGCATTCCGTCTGTGCTTTAAAAGAAAGAAAAAGAAAAAGAAACGAACGAGAAAAATAAATTCATAGGGCTTAAAGTGTTTCTTACAATGCTGGTTTTCGTCTCTAACACAATCCTCAGACCTGTGGGCTCTAAGTGTCTGCAGCTCCCTACCAAGCACAGCGCGCAGTTACTGCTCCCAACCACATGGAGGCGACAACCGAGAGAGAATCAGAAGAAGAAGAAGAAGGGGCAGGGTGGGGTGGGGTGGGGGCTGGGAGGGGGGGGGGCAGGGGGAGATGAGGAGAAGATGGAGCTTTGCATGTTTGTGTTCAGAGGAATGACTGAGAAGGACATTTAAAACCCCGTCAGGAAAATAATAAAAACAAAAAGAAGCCGAGGGGGCGTGTCTGTGCGTGTGTTTTCATTTTTAAAGTCGCAAAAACCCCACAAACGTCTGCCAGTCCTGAGAAAACCTCCGACGCTAAGTGCCAACGTGCAAGATGAAATACAGACAAAGCTTCCTCCTCAGTTTTACCCTTTTTTATTTTTTTAAACAGATGCGGTGAACTTTTTTTTTTTTTTTTTTACTATACAAGATCTGCAGAAAAAGACAAAAATAATAATAAAGTCATTTCTTCCTCCGATCGAACTAAGTAACAAAGTGTGTAAACTTAGTAATGCTCCTTTGTGTAGCACTAAAAAGAGGAACTTAAAATAAAAAAAAAATAAAGAACCACATCAGGGCAACTAGTGAACCTCAGGATGGACGTCAGATCGCAGCAGTTAATTTTTTTTTTTTTTTGGCGGAAGATTTTGTTCTTCCGCAGATTAAACGTCAAACCCTCGTCCTCGCAAACATCCCTCCTCCCTCCATCCACCTCTACACACAGGAGCATGCCTCTTCAAACAACTCTTTATTTAAAAACAACCCCGCAAACAGAATGAGAAGGGGAGAGAACCATGGTGAGTGAAGCGGAAAAAGAAAAATGGAGTCTAGCAATTCCTTGCATGAGTATATTAATATCTCTCACACACACACACACACACACTTTCTTCCACTTGACTTTTCCCCCTTAATTCAAATTAAAATCCAATTCCATACGTCCAGACTGTCAACAAACAAGAACAGACAGGTGCAGAATTCGGATGAAAAAACAAAACAACCAAACGTAGATGGAGACTGTTTTAAAAAAATAAAAATAAAAACAACAAAATAAACAGTCGGGAGGTGGTTGGTGCAGTTTATTTTGTGGATGAAGAAGAAGAAGAAGAAGAAGAAGTAGAAGAAGAAGTATCCATCAGTTGCATGATGATCCGAATCGCTGAAGACATAGTGCCGGTGTAGAGCTGTAGAGGTGTCCAGGCAAGGTGTTAAAAGTGATGAACACACACGCGCACACACACAAGCACGCACGCACACACACACGCGCACGCACCCAAAGTCTCTCACACACGGTTGGTTACAGTCTGTGGTTATGGTGTGTTAAAGAAGGTAGGGAGGCTGAGCAGGAGCAGGAGGAGGAGGAGGAGGACAGAGCGGAGGGGCGGGGGGCGGCGTTTAGTTGTGGATCTTGATTGCTTTCTCCAGGTAGGTGTAACGACCTCTCTTTGGAGCTTTGTTGAAATGATCCAACCCTAACCAGGGGCGTGGGTGGGACATGTTACCTGTGAGGAGGCAGAGCGGCACAGAGGTTACTACACGGCCGGGAGCGAGGTTTGGCAAAGGTGCCGACGACAGAGAGAGAGGGAGAGAGAGGGAGAGAGAGAGAGAGAGAGAGAGAGAGAAAGAGAGAGGGAGGGAGAGAGAGAGAGAGAGAGAGAGAGAGAGAGAGAGAGATGAGATCTGAGCAGCCTTCTGCATGGAGAGACTGAGAGAGAAAGAGAGGGAGAGAGAGAGAGAAACAGAGAGAGAGAGAGAGAGAGGGAGAGAGAGAATCAGAGAGAGAGAGAGAAACAGAGAGACTGAGACAGAGAGGGAGAGAGAGAGAGAGAGAACACAAATGTAAACATGTGGATGGTTTAAGTAGAGTTTCTGTCAGTGTAACCCGACTTTAGATACCACCATGTCCACAAGGGGGCAGCATGCATCACATCTCTGCAAACAGTAAAGTGTAAAGTTGACATGAGAGGTTCAGTGAAGTCGTCCACTTCACCAGATGTTTGCCGCTCGCCAACTGTCGCTTGCTTTATTCTCAGTCGGGTGCTGAGAGTACGAACACAGGAGTGGAAAACCTTGCAGTTCACCGAGCGGCCACTTGAGGCTGCGCTCCGAAAGCGAGTCAACCCCCCAAGACTCCCATGTCAACATGGTCAACTGCAGAGGTGGATGAAACACTTTTGGTACAAAGTAGAGTTGCGGTCTCGATCGCTCACCTTTGTTTTTATTCCAACTCGTTTATTTTCATTCTATCGAGGTTTGAAATTGTGCGCAATTAAGGGGCGTGGCCTCACGAGTGACAGGTGAGCCGACCCGGTACGTTCCGTGGACGGGCCCCACCCCCTGCTCGACCTGCGCGCCGCCCCTTTGCCTGTTGTTGGGTGAACCAGGAGGTAGGAGGAGTTAAGCGCCCACTACGAGCCTCATAAGCCCGTTGTATGTAAAGACGGACCTTTACATGCGGCCCCGTCCGCTGGACTCACAAACGGGCGTCGTCTTAAAGCTTCATCGTCCACATGGCGGCACAAACTCTCCTTCCGCGTTCAGGAGACGAAACACTGCGGCCGACACGCCGAACCGAGAGTCACTGCAAAGCTCGAGAGAAGCGGCGTGGAAGTAAAACCCCGCAACTAGTCCGCACCTGCCTCTTCCTCCTCGTAACCAGGCATGGTTCTGCCGCGCCTCTGCAGCTGCATACACACATCCTCGAATTCTATTGGACACGCTTCTGGCAACTTAACCGCAAGACAGTTTGGCAACGCCTCCCATTGACAGAGGACATAACCGAGAGCTGAGTCACTCCGGTTTTCAGTTATGGTGCTTGGTTATAACCCGTGGTGTTTCCTAAAGTTTCTGTCATCGGTGCTGTGACAGCAGTGAAAGCAGCAGAGTGTCATTATTATTATTATTATTATTATTATTATTATTATCTTTAACTGCAGCCACCCACAGAGCAGCAGCAGATGCAGTCATTTACCTGGCTGTGGTTCAAAGTCCTTCAGGTTGACCTCATACTCGTCTTCAGTGATGTACTGATGCCGCCCCATCATCACGATTGCAAACTTGAACTGAGATTGAAAAAAGGAAAAAAAAGAAAACACACACAAAAAGACACGTTACCTAACTTAACATTGGACGGTTACACTCAGCACTAACAAACACGTACTTAAGAGTTCTACTTAAAGGTGCAGTGTGTAAGATTAGTTGACATCTACAGGTGAGGTTGCATGTTGTGTCCATCGCCCTCACCCTCTGGAGCATGTATTGTTCGTATATATCAGAAGTGACAAAAACGATCCAAATCTTTGGCACTGCACCTTTAAGATCGGGTAATTGGTCATCTATAAGCAGAAATAGAGTTCTACCTTCTCAAATTCTTTCTCCTGGATGTCTAGCATGGTCTGGATCCTCCTCATCACCTCCCGAAACGACTCGCCCTGCGACAGAGGCGGAGGAAATGAATATAAAGCACACGATGGATAAGAACAGGTGAGCAACACCCGGAGTTACTGAGGGAGACTCGTCGACATGCGGACCTGTCTGATCTTGAGCAAGAAGGGGATCCCAAAGGTCCCAAAGACTTCTTTGTGGAAGTGAGCGACCGGGATTAACATTTCACTGTCCTTGTCCAAGTCCACCTGGTCCATAGGAATCTCCTGAGGAAGGGGAGAGAGGGAGAGAGAAGGGTGTGTTTACGTTGCGTTTGGCTCAATGCTTCAAGCTCTGCTGACCTCTAGTGGCTGAT
Source organism: Chascanopsetta lugubris (assembly GCA_016785325.1). Taxonomy (NCBI): domain Eukaryota; kingdom Metazoa; phylum Chordata; class Actinopteri; order Pleuronectiformes; family Bothidae; genus Chascanopsetta; species Chascanopsetta lugubris. The sequence continues at coordinate 26,543 of JAFBJT010104043.1, forward strand.
GCCGTCACTGTGCTGCAGTGATGCAGAGGCACACAGGCACACAGACACACACACACACACAGACACACACACACAGGGTGTGGTCGATACAGCTCTGCATCACTGTCAGGTTCAGCCAGGTAAATGTTTAATAATTCAACCATAATATTTTGCAGTGGCTAAACTGGCCGCCAAGACGTCTGTGAACAAAGTTATAAAAAGCGCGTCAGTGTCGGGCTGACGGGCTGTGAAGTGGCGAGACAACTGAAGGAGGGGAAAACGACTAAAAATAAAATGCAGAGGGGCGAGCAAGAGACAGGAAATGCCTCTCGCACACACTCACCTCTATTCTGAAGGTGCGGCTGGCAGCCGGAGATAAACATTCTAGCAGCTCGTCCTCCTGGTGAACCCCGATGATTTTATAGCTTACTATCTCTAGCAGCCTGGAGGGGGAGGGGGGAGAGCACAGGGGGGAGAGACAGGGGGGGGGGTTAAGACTCTACAGCAGCTTCACAAAGACTGGTTTAGAGAGCATGAAATCAAATTAAAACACGGGATGACACGTAATTAAGGCGTAATGAAAAGAGCCAGATCTGAAAACCCCAAGAGTCTCTACAGATGAAATTGAGATTTTATGAAGCATCTCCGCAGGACGTAATTATACAATATGGCCGGGCTGGATTCAGAGGGAGGTTGGACTGCAATCATGCGCGTCGTTGCTCTGCATCCCGACATACCTGAGCTTCTCAGAGCCTTTTTCTGACAGCTCCACTACTTTTTTACATTCTTCCAAAAGGTCCCGCACGCAGCCATGTTTGTCAGGGTAGAGGGTGATCTCCTGCAGCCAAACACAGAACAGAGTTTCACAAGTCTCAGCTGGGATTCGCCGGAGAAGAAGAAACCAGGGCTGAGAGTGTGTTTCCGTCGGTTACCTCCTCTCTGAACTGGCTGTTGAGCCATATGGATTTAAAACTCCTCCTGTTCTCGAAGTCTGTTATCTTCATCTTTAACTGGGAGTCGACCAGAGAGGGAAAAAAAAAATTTAAAAAAAAGAGATCAGGAAATCTACTTTGTAGGTTTTGAGATGACAAATATTGTTGCGTTGTTGGCAAACAGGTCCTACCTGCTGGTAGTAGAGTTTCTTGGGCTGCCGAGGTTTGAAGAATTGCAGCAGGTCCCGCAGCGTTCCCTCATAGTTGTGTCTGAGAGGATTCCCTGGACCATCCCTGTACCTGGCCACCACACCACCAGGCAGGGGGGGAAGGATGATGAGGGAATGATGAACAGGGAGGGGGGAAGGAGGAGGAGGGGGGGGGGAGGAAGAGAAACAGGGTGGAATGGATGAGGAGTAGGAGCAAAACAAAAAAGAGGATAAACAGCAGAAAGAGGAAAACAAAAGGTGCAGATGAGGAAATTCAGAGGCACAGATGCAGAGGGAGAGGAGGAAGAGGACGGAGCCAGAAAGGGGAGGAGTAAAAGGATAACAACACAGACAGGTGGGGGGGACAGGTTACACAACATTTCTATTGACAACTGCCATCACCATTATTCATTTTTGAATTTTCATGTAGGATGCTGATGTGTTCTTTTCTCATTTAATCAAAAAAAACTGTTTTTAAAGGATGATTTACTTCCAGTCATGTGAGCAAGATATCAAGTAGTAAGTTGACATCTGTGAGATTAGTCTTATCAGCCATTATTATTGTGTGTGTGTGTGTGTGTGTGTGTGTGTGTGTGTGTGTGTGTGCATGTGTACAAGGATGAGCGAAGCCTCCTACCCCTGTGACTTGAAGAACTGCAGCAGCATAGGATCCGTGTTCAACCTCTGCGCTACCGTCTTGGCCACCTGACACAAAGACAATAAACATGTGGCCATCAGCACAGGACTAAAAGAGTTCTCTGAGGGGGGGGGGGGGGTGTTTACGGGGGGGGGGGGGGGGGGGGGGCATACCTGAAAATAGTTCATGCGGTTGGACAGTGTGACCACGAAGCCAGGGTCGTTGTGGATGGTCTTGTCACAGAATATGACGTCCACTCGGTGGTAGAGATCCCGGAAATAGTCCTTGGCTGTGGGCAGCTCGCTGCTGTCGTTCTCTGGGTCGTCCCTGTGATTGGAGGAGAAGTGGGTGAAATTTGGCGTTCATGTAAAGAATGACTTTTAAAAAAAAGGTGCAGTGTGTAAGATTTGGTGGAGTTGCATATTGTCACCTTCACCCATTTGAGCATGCAGTTAAACTCAAAAGATGTTTAATATGTACACTTTTAGATTTGTAAAAACATGGCGGCCTCCATAGAGAGGACCCCCTCCTCATGTAAACATACATTAATGGGCTCATTTAAGGCTAATTGGGAAAAAAAACATTTAGGTGATTCTAAATGGATGAAAATAGAATTATTTGGTAATATTTTTAGAAGTGACAAAAATGACAGAAATCTCACACATTGCACCTTTAAGTGTTGCATCAAGCACAATAACAAGAAGAGGTTATTTAGCATCATTTGATTTTTGACCACTGGGACTTGGATCTTACTTCTGGAAGACAATGATGTCCCCGTCCATGAGCTCATCCAGGGCCTTGTCCAGAGAGACATCGTAGTCCTGTATCCGCTCTGTTAGATTGGGCTTTACTTCCTGCAGCACCGCAAGGAATCATGGGAAATGTAGTCAAACTCTTTTGTCCCCCCCCAAAAATATGAAACATTAACAGCCCAAGGCACAACAAGCAGATGTGAGAGAAAAATAGTTGTGGGAAACAAATGTGAGACAAAGTTGTGCGAGTCCAGGGAATATGACGAGTGTGAAGAGTTAAGAGTGAGAAAAGGATGGAGGAGTGTGCCAGGGACAGAGTGAAACATAAATAGATCACCTCATAGAGGATAAGGCTTGTTTCCTGCTGAAAACCTGCTCTCTCACACATGACTGGCAGTAGGTCTCCTGGTAACACGGTGGGCAACAAACAGCATTTTAATCCCTTTGTTCAACACATTTTACAATCATGATGTTCTATTACTTACCTACTTACTTAAAAAGGACAGCTGCCACTTACTTATTTTGCAGGAAATAGGTGTGTAGATATGTCCACAATAATTTAAGCTTCTGGTTTTGGGGTCGTACATCTTTAAGAACAACATGACATCATCTGAAATAAGAAGGTGGAAAGTGTTAACCAGAGAATTGAGGACTTGAGCAGAATTAGCGATCGTCACAAATCAGGATGAGGGGCCGATGAAATGGAACGTACGGTCTTTATCGAACTTGGGTAACGTGGAGCCGCTGGCGGCCATTTCTGGATCCACCGTCTCCAGAAATATTGTCCAGGGGTTCTCGTTATCGCTCAAGTTGATCATCTGGGAAAAGACGTATGCAAATAAGAGTTTAGGATTGTTGACCTTTGACCTCATTTCTTAGTCCTAGTGAAGATCTGTGGGCTACAGGTTCAAAATGGACGTATGAATCTTCAATTTCTGTCCAAAAAGTGTTTCCCAATGTCACAATGACCTTGACAAAATAATAATTACAGTAAGCTCCTCTGTCCAAATGATTACATCCAGCAGCGAATGGGACGGATGTTCAACCCGTAAACAAAGGACCACCTGCAGCTGTCGCTCACACAATGGTGCAAAATGTCACAACAAACCAGAGTATTGACATGCTGGAGTGTGACTGATTGCAAAAACCTGCACCTGCAAACACAAACACACGGTCGTCTTGGCAACGCCGACACTTACCGACTTGTTGCAGTCGGCCTCATAGTCGAGCATGGCGGGCCGCTTGGTTCCGTTGTTCCGGGCCTGCATGGGCCAAAGCCTCATCTGGTCCTGTGGGAAACCCTGCGACAAATCCAGAAGCTGATGAGTTTCTATCCTTTTAATAAACACTTTATTAAATCCATGGCTTATTTAGAAAAAAAAACAAAACAAAAAAAAAGGCCTGGAGTCCCTCACCATTGTCTGGGAGAGATTTTGGACGAACTCTTGCAGCGTGGAGCTCTTCAGGACCTTGAAGACGGTGTACTTGACTTTCTCCTCGTCGTACATGTCGTTGCCCTGATGACCACAGAACTGGTCTTCTGTCACCATCTGGTATGAAGGAGGAGGAGGAGGAGGAGGAGGAGGAGGAGCAGCACAGGAAGAGCAAAGCCTGAGTCACTGACGGTTAAAATAACTGGGTCAAGACACGAAGCATGATGGATGAAAGGAAAACAAAAATCTAGAACGACAGAAAGACGGGCGCCTCGCTGTTTGTCATGAAGTTGGGGGACATTCACTCGACTCTGATATGATCACATGTACAAAGACAATTTGTAAACAATGGAATGAGGTTTGATTATTTTCTGGACGCTGTCTTCGGCACTCGTCAAAAATGGTTTCGGAAAGACAAACTGTCCCAGCTGAGCAGCGACCAGTGGCGTCCAAATGTGAGATCCTGCTATTTGGCTTCACATCAAAGTCTGATACATTAGACATATTCTTTCAACTCTTAATCATCACTCAAACTAACAAACTTCAATCTTTAAGCCATTTCCAAAATTTGGCTGATTCGAAAAAATAATCTGCAGATAACTTGTAAACAGCAAAGTCAGAAACAGGCTGCTGAGCCACAATCAAACGTATATTAAATATAGGACGTGATTTACTATTGGCAAGATAAACAATATTAGTATTACGTGACTACTAATGAATAATAAGGATGAATATGTTTTTTTTTGTTGCTTTCAAATAAATCTCTCTGCAGCTATTACATCACATGTGCATGCGCCTGGCTCTCACCACCTTTGGCTCAGCATCGTTAAAAGCATTGACTGTCAAACATCGGGCCAAGTTCGTCCTCATCCGTCCATCTAACCCTCTGCTTGGTTGAATTTAGCACTAGACACAATTAAAGAGCAGGAACAGCAGCACAACGTCTGAAGCTGAGGCCAGTGACAAAGGCATATGTAAGCGCCATCTTGTATTTCTTAATTCCAAACACGAGCGGAGATGAGCAATGAAAGACATTAGCTCAATGTGATGATGAGTCAAAAATAGGTCGAATCCTTTTCAGACGGCTCTCATCATGTTTCCACATTATCACTCATCGCTCTTCGGACCATCCAAACACTGGGTGCCACAGCTGAGCGGGAGTGCCAACATTCTTTCCTCCCGATGATAGGTCACTCTGAGTCTGTGAGCCAATATAAAAGTATGTCACAACAACAACCACCACAGCTCTGCCAGGGCATGATCTAAAAGGCATTACACTGACGAGAAGATTAGGAAGGTTTTGCCTTTTCCTGGAAAATATTTCCACGTTAAAGGTCTGAGAAAAGCGACGCTACGCTTCTGCTTTTCTGGTTTCACCGTCCTTCACAGGGTTACAGGAGTGCTGTTTCAGTAGGAGGTGATTATATTTAAAAAAAAATTAAAAACATTCCCCAGCATGGGGGCGCTTTAGCACACCAAAGACATTTTCAGAGGCTGCTGAATCTGAAAGTAATTATTATATGTCTCTCTCTGAGTTGCAAACTCAGCATTAATTATCAACATACCCTGCTCTGTCCCATAATGACAATTTTCCCTTCTACACTTGAAGCAATTAGCAACACTGCGTCTACCGGACTGGCACTGTGAATCACTATTGATTAACGCTACAACCAATGAAAGCACAACACCTATAACCACATTCTGCAGATGCAATGAAATGAACCTGCTGCCGGACTTGTTCTGGTTTCCTACCTGGACCTGCATGTAGAGGTGGGCCTCTTGGCGCTCCTTCCTCTTCTGTGCTTCGACCCGTTTCTCCTCCTGCAGACGCTCGACCAGCTGCTGAGGAATGTCCACGTCGGTCATGGGCTGGAGGACCTCGCCTGCGCGGACACATTGCACACGTGACGATTACAAGGGTGGCGCGCGGCTCAATCGGCTCCACGATGGACGGGAGGGCGGGACTTACTGAGCTTGGACTCGCGGATGTAGACCAACATGTACGCGTTGGTGCAGTGGCGCACCGAGAGGTCGTCGTCGTGTCCGCCGTAGTTGTGTTCGATGGCTTCCTCCTTGGTGCACCTTGACACCACGTCATCGTCGAACTTACACCACTGCAGAGAGAGAGAGGGAGGATGGAGCACGGGGGGGGGGGGGGGGAGAAGAAGAGGAAGAAGAGAGAAACCCAGAGAGCACTTCAGACGACCGATCACGTGACATCGCCCTGACATAATGTCAATCGAGATCAACCAAACATCAAATCAACTTTTCTATCCTCGCTCGCACTGGGATGCTCAACCAGTCCACCTTGTTTACAGGCAACTCCAATGTTTTAATTAGCGTGCGGATAAGGGGCAGAGCATGCGAGTGGGAGCGGCCGAGGGTGTGTGAATGCTTGGGACAAGCAACAGTGTCAAGTTTGATTGAACATCATGTGGAGTGATGACGAATGATTCTGGTACTAATATCTCCAACAAAAAACACTGATCTCTAATATGTTATATTTCAATTCAGACTTGTCTATTAAGTGACTGATTGATTGACGGAGGGGAATCTTGCCCTTTCCATTCATTTCATTCTTGAGTAAATAATGAACACAGCTCTTTGAGACCGTCATTATCCAACGTAATTTAATTACGTCATTTTCCACAAACGTAATACAGGAGCAGTCTTGTAAGAAAAAAAAGAAGTAATCAGCCTCTTGTGCTAAATGTCAACTTTATAATTGACCACTGAAGAAGTCCATAATAAATGATTGAAAAGTCAAGCATCCATGTCTAAGCAGTCAAGCATCCATGTCTAAGCACAAAGTTATAGCTGCCTAGTTTGCATAATCCCAACAAACCCGATAACCCCCATATTTTTAAAAATAGTAAAACAAAAAATTGTTCTCACGATTGGTTCCTTGACGCTGACTTTGCCGTCTCCCTTGGGGTTAAGATAGACGACATAGTGACCGCCATGGTTGTCCCCGCTGTGGACCAGCACTGCATGCAGGATGTAGTTGGCCGGGTCCTTGGAGTCTGGCTTTTGAAGGAACTCGTCCAGAGGTAACTGATCTGGAAACTCAAACCTAGCGAGGAGGAAGAGGAAGAGGAGGAGGAGGAGGAGGAGGAGGAGCAGGGAGGAAGTGGTGGGGGAGGAGAGATCAGGGCAAAGAGCAAAATAAGCAACTCAAATACAGCGTGTAAATGGAGAAACTACAAGTATAAGCTGTGGAACTGTCACCGGGAGGGAAACCTATCTACAGTAGATTGACTGTGTGTTTGTGTGTGTGTGTGTGTGTGTATGTGTGTGTGTGTGTGTGTGTGTTCTCAAAGTGTCATTATCCTGCTGGATTGTTAAAACACCATTAGCTCCCACAAAGCCTGAACATGTCCCACAGGAAAACGCTAAGTGACTCGCTTTCTCCGTGTCTTGGAGCAGAAGGGTCAGGACGGGCTGTTCAGAGACTGAAGACTCCAGCACCGTTTTCCCAAAATAGACCTTTTCCTTTAACCTGTATTAAAATGGACCGGGGCCTCTCTCTAAAACGGTGTCACCGGAACAGGGAAAGCGAGGCATAGTGAGTGCGCGATGTGGACCCATCTCCTTTAAACAGACTGTTCTGAGACAACGTGGGCTACAATGTTGTGGCCTCGCAGTCGTTTGCTTCCGTACACGGTTCTAGTTGCAGTTACGTGGTCTTGCTAATGTATCCATGAAAGTGAGCGAGCGAGCTAACGATGCTACTAACAAAAGGTGGCGCGCACGCGTTCTGAGTAGCACACAGGTTGACGGAGGCAACAGTTGGGAAAATGTCCCATTTTGCAGATTGAGAATGGCCCTGTTCACGCGCTGGTGTTGAAAACGTCTCATGCACCTTCAACACTTAATGACGGTTGTCGGAAAATGGGATGGACGAACGGACTGAAAATCTAAAATGTGCGAGCGTGTGTGTCACCTGTCGTTGATCTTGATGTTTTGGTCGGTCTGTGGGTCGTACATGAACCTCATCAGCTGAAGGTGTAGGATCGGCGGGAAAGTGAGGAACTTGACTCCTTTTTCAGCTTCCTGCAGCGCAAACATAAACATGTCAGGTTCACCGCATGGACACCGACGACCACAAGACCAGCTTCAACAGCCTTAATCATAGATGCGCGGCCCCTTCCCAGGTTTACCAATTTACTTTTCCCCTCAATCTTATAATGCGGCACTCGTCGGGACCATATTACAAACATAAAATCGGAACAGAAGGGAACAAACATCATTAATGATTTAGGCCCAGCCAGAACCAAGACTCACCTGCAGGCCGTGCTCTCCTGCATCGTACTTGTTGTCTCCGTCTAACTGTTCGGTGGCAACATAATCTTTGAACGACTCAAAGACTGGAGAAGAAAAGCAGAGGATCAGGGGCCGTGGAAACAACATATAATGTGTAAGTGCTTCTAGATGCAGTGTCGGCGTTGCTACTCACTGTTCTTCTTTCCTTTTATGCTAAGCTGAATGTCATAGTAGTCCTCTATCCGCTCTGACCGGTAGTCCACATGTTTACACTGAATATACGACTGCGGAGGAGAACACAAACAAATCATACACAGTGCTTCACATAAACAACGGTTATTTCCAAGAGGACCACTTCCTGATTTATCCTCTTCCATTTCTATGAACTCGAAAGCAACCAGTGAGCTTTTACATCCTGTGATGAAACAGACTATGTAAATGAGACTAGATGTGACTAAGCATAAAGAGGACGTGGGAGGAGACATACCACCATCTTCCCTCTGAAGAGCTTGGGGATGGTTCCCTCAACACAAGTGCCTTTCATTTTATTCTCCACATTGTCCAGGAGCTGGAACATAGACACACACACACACAGACATATTCTTTAGTAAGGTTTAATGGGGCACAGATACAGAGACACATTCTCCATTACACCACTGTAACAGGACTCACCACTCTGCACAGCTCCTGTACATCATGTTGCATGAAGCTATCTAGTGTTTCCCATCTAGACAGAAAGAGAAAGTGAGCGATTGGATATGATGACTGCGGGCGAGGAAAACTGTGACATAAGCAGCATCAAAACCCTCAATAATAAACGGCATCGCTTTCAATTGCATTTCCCATTTCTATTCAAACCCTGACAAGTCTTTGAGACATGCAAATAAAATCCTAACAAGCGAAAATGGCTACTATTATGACAAGCTAGCTTGAGATATGATGTTTCCATTATAATGGAGAATTCAGACTCATTGCTAAGTGACAGATCATCACACGCTGTCCTCCGCAGTTGGTGTTGCGAGCCTTTTACACGTCAACAAGAAAGTACACAAGAACACATTTACCCCCTCAACACATCGTTATTGGTGAAACATCGACTTGGAAAGGAAGTGAACCTACCCAAAGGACTTTGTGAGTTTCTTGGTGCCGACGGGTTTGTCGCTGTGTTGCAGCTCGTAGAAAACCCTCTGCAGTGCCAGGGGGACGCTCTTGGATGAGTCGTCTCCCTCTGTGGGCATCATGTACACGGCCTGCAAGGTCCAATGGCAGTTTCAGAACATGGTACTCGGACTTAGGCAAGCCATTTTCTCAACTTTCCGATGTTTAAGACAAATCAAAACCCTCATTTTGAGAGCGTCTGATCGAAGAGGCGTTAAAGGAAGATGATGGTCTATAAAAGGGTTGCGATGGTGACGTCAGATGATGGTGTAGCAACAGTGGAAAAATGTAAATGCACAAAATATACAAGTACTGACAGGTTAAGCGTGCATCCTTCAGATGTAGGACATTTGCACAGTGACAGTGCATGTGCATACGGTGTTTTCAGACCCTTTGCTTTGACACAATGATGTAACATAACAAAATGCACCACCTCTCAATATCCTTTACTTTAATTGCCAAGTTTCATCAGGATTTCCACGACTCTGCAGAGGCCGTCATCGGTGCTTGAGGGATATTACTTTGTCTTTTCTTTGAATTGCTTTAGAATTTATGAGGCCAGCGTTTCCCAGAAACACATCAGTGTGAGTAACAATTTGAACGCAAGCAGTTCACCTGCCACACGCACAACATGAGGAATGCACCAGCCAGGCAATTGGGATAAAAGGAGACTGCAGCAATCTGGGTATCCAATAAGTACCTTTGATTAATATGTAAATAAATGTGATTTTAGGAAATAGGAGAGGTTCTTCTCACAGACTATCACACTAGACTGTGTTACTTTTAGCTTTAACATAACAAGGGAAATGACACCATTGCTTGTGACTATTTGCTTGGCCTTCAACATCTATGACGCATGATAATGAAGCTCTAAACTCGTAAAACAGCACAAACACACAGAATCTGAGCCACACAGCAAAACAGAGAAATCTGAAAGCCTACCCTTCGTAGCTGGTTGGTGAAGAAGAGCGTCTGTAGCAGGCTATTCATATAGCAGGTCGCCCCCTGGTTCTTCAGTCCGACATAGCCTGTGTGTTTCTTTGAGTCCCAGCTGTTTGGAGAGAACGATGATTTTAGGGATCGTGTTTCAGAAAAGCTAAACAAAGAAAATGAAAACTGGGAGGGATGTGTCCCAGAGGGGACAAGAAAAAACAAAAAGAAAAAGAAAAAAAAAAGACATACGCCACTCCATGTGGTGCATCTGCCTGGACATAAACTTCGAAGGTGACTTTATCGTCATCGACGAAGCCCCTCTCTGGATCGGTCACATCCTGAAACACCACCAAGAAAATAGTTTCAATTAATGTCTGACCAAAGACAACGACCCCGTCAGTATCACTGCGTGAAATCTGTTCCTGCGCTTACACTCCAGGACATGAAGTTGGAGAAGCCCCAGTCGTTCTCTTTGTGGAAGAACAGGTGACTGATCCTGCGGCTGAAAGATTTCTCATCGTCTTTGTAGTTGATGATCTTCAGCATGGCCTGCGCGTGGCAAGACCACGACCTGAAACGCCAAGGAACAGGGAATCCAGAATTGTCACGTGGTACATCGACTCAAACGCATCGTGTTTCTCCTGCCGTGAACGAGACACCTACGTCGAGTCTGACTCTGCGTTGCACTGCAAGAAGAAGCCCACGCTCTTCTGGTGCGGCCGGTCTGGGTAGAAGCGCGGCATCACCATGATCTTCCACGGAAGGTTCCGCACGAAGCAGGACGGGCTGAGCACCGACTCGCTCAGGCGGCTGAAGCGTTCCACCACGAACCGAAAAGTCGCCTCTGACCTCCAACTAGTGTCTGCGGACGGTGGCAAAGGGAAGTGTTTTAGACGGTAAGCGGAAAAGCTTCAGGCACTAGACTTCGGCGTTTTTACGCCCTAATGTGGGACTAATAACTCCACAGCCAATTAAAGTGAGCCATTCGCAGGATTATGTTTAAGCTGGATCGCTGCTACTCAAGTTAATTTCATTTACGGCACAAGCTTCTGGGAGAGGGGGGAGCAAAAGCAAAAAGTGAATTAGTTGTGCAGCATCCTACTCACCGTCCTCCATGTCCTCCTCTGTGTTGTTGTGTCCATCTGCCATGGCCACGTTACCATTGATCACAGGGTTGGCTGGAAGTCTTGGAGGATCGTCTGTGTCCCCAGCTACGAAAACAATCAAAATGAAACGATTTCATCAAACATGGAAAATGTACACTTTTCTCCAAAAGGGAAAGAAACTATTTTGGGTCAAAATGTCAATCAAGGCCCAGTTTTGACATATTGAGTAGATAAAGAAATCTCTTCGTCACCAGGAAAAAAAGACAAGTCGAAAAAAGACAAGTCGTCTTCCCCCAGTCGAGTGTCACAGTCGGGGCGGAGAAGGGAGAGAATGTGTGTGTTTGTGGAACAAAGATGGTGCAACATTACAGTGCTGGAGGTAATTACGGACACAATGCGGGATCAAGCAGCGAGTCATCACTCAAAGGTAAACACACGGGCGCAGAGGACAATAATCATGCCGAATGAATAAGGAGACGACTCCACGCAGAATCACGTCTATCAAAGCACTCTGATGACAAGCGAGTGAAATATCCTCTAAGATGCTACAAAAACCAGACTGGAGAGCTGCAACTACAAAAAGGTAAGGAAAGTCAGGAGCATTAGTCCATCTCTAAAATCACATTCACTGTGTCTGCTCCTCATCTTCCTCCAAGCTCACAGACGCACGTGCGTCTCCAGGTAACGTTACTGACCAAGTACACTGGGAGATTGACCTTGATTCCCCAAGTGGATTATACCTCACTAACTGGGCCTGTTAGTCAGCTCCACCGCAACCTCTTTCCCCACCTAATATATAAGCCTGTCCTTTAATCTCCAATAAATATGAAAGATTGATAGAAATATGCTTCAATGATCCCAATCTCCACTGTGGCTATTAAAGATAGGAGGACTATTTCTTTTTTCTTTTTTTTGGTCCTGAAATTGAAAATAAGTTTAAATTGTCAATAAACAATGACACTTTCAACGCAGATGAGCAGAGAGAGAAATCAGGATGCACATCTTAAACTATGGCAACGAGGTTATCGCAGCACAACTGATCCGATTAGTAATGGCGCAAGGGGAGATGCCATTTGATCACATTTTTGCCAAACTGTTTGAAAAGCGGGGTTGACCAGTTTTTGTTTTTCATTGTCAACACTGACGATGCTGTGGGCATGTGGATGATTGTGGGCGAATAACTGACAATTGAAATGGGATATGAAATATTTGCAAATCTGCATTTAATTGCCTTGATTAACAGTTTATTCAAACCTTTTGATGGGGAGACCGCTGCAGTAGAGTCAAAGTGTGCTAATGAATCACTGAACTTTATTGGTTACTGTTACAGCGACACACTGCAAAATGGCAAATATTCGGCCCAATCATCGGTGTGCCCTTTCTGTTGTTGTGGACAAAAACAAAATCAAGAAAGACGAATACCACAGACCGACCTTTAATTTTCATCCTGTCCTGAACACATAACGTTTTCTGAGTAAATTGTGTTGTTTGTGTTGTATTGTGACACCTTGTTTATCCCTCACTATGTGAGGATGCAGCACACGGACTGGGAGAGAACCCAAAGGGGATGAGCCTGCAAATCAAGACTTCTGCAAAGTGCACCTGCTGCTAGTGACCGAGCAATAAAATCGGTAGCTTAAAAATGTGTGAATGTCATCAGATCCAGCATTCTGATATTCAATAAGCTGAGCTTCCTCGTGTAACAGGCAACAATGCGTATGTGGACGGATGCTAAAACCTCAGGGAGTGAATGACGCAGTGATGCTGAGGGCTCCCACAAGCCTCTGCTCCCTCCAAACTTGCCATTAGTAAAACCTTGAGAAGATATTAACAGTTGGGTGAGGGTGCTCTGTGTGGTGTGGAGGCGGAGGAGTGCACAGGAGTGGCCCCGGCTCCAAATCGGACAAACAAAAACACAGATCATTAAAAATGGCGAGCTCCATGCCGTTTGGTTTCCCCATACAATGAAGCAGCAAATCCCCGCGCTGCCCCCGTGCGGGCCCTGCTTACCGCAGCGGCGACAACCGCTATGTGCCAGCACCGCCACACGTTTCACACTGTCAACGTAAGCACGTATGATCTATATTTGATACACATTCCCTTTAATTGGGCTGTCACTATACGTGTATGTATCGCTAAAGTTGTTCATCCGCGGCCAATTTAGCACACCATGATTGACGCATCTGCGTTAGCATTAGCCGTGGAGCTACCCAGCACAATCATCCGCAGGCCGCTAATGGCTAACGTTAGCTAGGGTAACCAACACCTCTCAACATGCTGAAGTGGACGTTAGCTATAACAAACTAGGTCGGAAACGTGACATGTCTATTGGAAATAAATGTAAAAAATGTTTGCTTAAAGCAAGGGATATATCTAAGGCCCAAAATTCGAGCAGTAGCCTAAGTGCACATTAGAAAATACAAGCCACCATTTTGGAACGCCACACACCCCCTCCGTGAGCATTAGCCGGCCAGCTAACTAGCATGCTAGCCAGCCAAAGAACGCAACGAAGCGGGCCTCGGGGCTAATTGGCTAGCTTACGATTAGCTGCACTGCTAGTGATGTTCATTAAGTTTTACCAGTTTATGAAAAGCACAGCTTGGTTAGAAATAACCGGCACCACATCCATAAAATGCTGCTTCACTGAAAAACAACTAGTTATATCAGACAACTTTATATTTTAGTGGCTAAATTCGCAAATTTCACTCAGTTGGTAGCAGACATAGTTGGAGCGCAGGCCTATGTTTAATTTACAAGCCAATCAGACACGATGCAAACATGCATAATCCACAGGGGGTCAAGTTAGCACGTACAACAGCAATTAAATGACTATAATAAAACATCTATTATAACTCGGCAGCATTTACTTTATATACTGGAGAGTTAACTTTATTGATAATTGCCGGTGGTGAAACCTGACAATATAGTCCCGCAGGCTACAGTCAAGTCCAAGTAGCAGGATTAATTTACACAGTGATGGATCCGTATTAATTGCGGCACCATCGTCAAGCACCTTGTTTACAAACATTTACATTAACAGGAACCCGCGGGCCTACACGGCCGTGGCAGCGTGTGGATTAGAACCGGCGATAATTTGGTAAAGTGCATTTGATTAAAAAAAAAAAAAATTTGTCCCTGCACACGAGCCTTGTCAAAACCTGAGTAGTTTATTACCGAGAAAAGGGAGGAGAACCGATGTGAATGAATTGTTTCTGTTGATGATCTGACAATGTGGGGAAAAAGTGGCACTTTCTAATCATGTACGTGCAATTTGGCACCACGAGAAAAATGAAATGGTGCCTAGAAATACAGGCTCGGTTGTCTTAAAACGCAAAATGAGGTCAGCTCCACACAAGTACACTGCAATGGACGCACAATCAGCAAAAATGCAGCCGGCTATCCTAGCTAGCTTGGGGCCTCCATGTTTACTGTTAAGTGGAGCACGACTTGCACCATTAAACCTCCATGCAGCTGCACATTCGGACCCGGGATTGACTGAGAGTCTGCATTATTCCTCCTTGTGCTTACCTTCCATCTCCATGTCCTCCGGCTCGCTGAGCTGCTGCTCGCCGGCTTTCTGTTGCTGCGTGTGGTGATGGTGGTGGTTCATGTTGGCAGCTGTTGTTGTTGTGGTGGTGGTCGTGATGCGCTGCTCCCTGCTATCTCTGTTCCCCTCGACCTTGTCCAGGGTCGGTTCGGCGGGGAGCCGGGCTCTGGACTGCTGGTGAGGTGTGGTAGGATGCGGAGGTGGGGTGGACAGGTCGAGCCTCGGCGGCCGGGCCTGCTCTGCTGCGACCTCGGCCTTGTCCGCTGTCAGCGCCGGGGAGTGAGGAGGGGAGGTCGGCGGGGGAGCGGGTAGAGAAACGCGGACGTATTTGCTCGCTATTCGCCCAATCTCGGCGCCTTTGGTGGGTGCGAGTTGCTTGCTGGCGGCGGGGGGTGGGATGGATGGATGGGCCGGGGGGCTCCGAGGAGGGAGGCCCGAGGAAATTAGCTAAATCAATCCGGCTTTACCCCGGGAAATGTGGGGCAGAAAGACAACACGCAGCACGACCTGCACCTTGACGAACAAATACCCTGCGTGGAGCTAACGTGAAGCTACCTGACACTGGGCAGCCAATGGGTGATAAACGTACAACAACAATGAAAACAAAGGCTCATTTGCAATATACACTCAACAACTTTCCATGCGATATCCCCAGTCCGTGTGCTCCTCCGATTGTCCCTCGTCTGGGGGAGAGCGACGGGAGAAGCTATCCATTCAAACCAGCTTCCAATACGGAATAGCGCTGGTGGCAATTTGGAAGTTAGCGGAGACTGAGTTGCCGCGGCCCGACATGAACGAACATCCGCCCCGAACCGGCACTTAAAACGATAAACGACGCGAAGCGGCACCTCGCTGCATTTCCAGCTAAGCCTCTTGTTTGTGGTGAGGAATGTGCCCGGTCATACAACGCTAGCCTGAGCTGTGTGGCTCCCTCTCGACCCGCTCCTCCCGTGCTGCGGCTCTGTGATGTGTTGAGTCTGAGGTAAATCTCAAAATGGCGGCCGCGCTCTTCTCTGAAATGTCACATCCGCATGGAGATCCAAACACTGGCCCATCCCCGGCCCGGCCAGGTTCACATCCATGTATTAACATAGTGATCCATACATCCCATGTAGATTGATACGCAGATAGACAACTTTGTTTATCCGGTTGGGGAGGGAGGGGGGGCGAGGGTGGGGGTTAACTCATCTGCAGCTCATACTAACAAACATGCACCATCATGGAAACTTGGACATGGAAACATGTTATGGGGACGGTATGTGAGGGAATTGAACAGTGGGCAAGTCAATAATTAAAGGTACAACTGTAGGAAGAGAAATAATAAACGAATGATACTTTCAAATTCGTTAAAAAAATGTATATGTCAAAAATCCAAAGGCTAAAAACATAAATAAATACGTAAAATGATCGATAGTGTCAACAGAGGGGACGACGGAATTAAAGGTAGCGGGTAGTTCTGGATGGGGGCAAACAATGACGTTACCCTGAGGGCATGAGGAAGAATTCAGGGGAAAATATATAATAATGTTCAGATTGGATACTTATCTTCCAGGACACCTGTTCACTGAAAACCTGCCTGACTTCCATATTCTTGGGTTTGACTGTGACTTTGCTGTTTAGGGACTTGCTGTCCTTCACAGACAGTCCAGTGAACCTCCACATAAAGGAAAGGCTTAAAAGGCTATGAATTAAAGCACGAGGCAAATTGCTTTGAGTCCTGTAACAAACATGCATATGTAAATGTATAGCGAGATAAAGTTTCTTTCATTCTTTAAGTGCTCATCTATCACCCCGTGCACTTGAAATGTATTCATTTCTAGCTGGCAAATATTTATTCATCTGCAAAGGTTGAGCTCATGTGCATTTTAATAATGGTAAATAAATATATATATATATCTTTATGTGTCAGCAACTTAAAAACAGAAACGTTTTTAATTAAAATTGTTGATTTCATATATTATTTGTACATTATTTTCTATGCAAAATATGGGCAAAATTTACATGCACCATTTAGTACCTTTAGAAACACATTTAAAGTTTATTTAAATTACATGAGCTCATAATTCTACTCCAGTTAACTGTAAACAAAATCTAATTAGATTTTCACAAACTATAGCTTTAAGTCATACAAATTATATTTTTTTGAAATGGTGCATTTCAATAGGTCGTTTTCCATTGTATTGCCATTGTATAGACTGTATCCACAGTCAAGTGACTCAGTAATTGCTCTGTGGAATCAGTTAAGCCATTTACTGTCATTCATTAACATTAGTTTCCAATGGCTGCTTGCTCCTCTTAAGAGGTCATCTCTGATGCCAAGTAAGTTCAACGTAAGATCAAAATAGATCCAATTAAATTCTTATTAAGTTAACCATCCACCAAAGGAAGCATGTATCCCTCCTTTGTATATGAAGTTTCTACTCGTTATAATGAACCCTAATTTCCACTATGTCTGAAACAATACAGAAAACAAACTGATAATGTAAAATGCCCTCCTCGGTACTTGGCTGGCTGCTTGGTCCATATCTGCAGTGCTGGACCCAAAGACAAGACATCAGAATCTGTGCGAATGACGCCCTCGAGTGGCCAAAAGAGAAACTACAACTAAGCTTGGATGCCAATACAGGTTTTAATAATAACTGGTTGACATTATGACACTGTATGTCTTGGTTATTGTTCCTTTTTTACGCTTTTTCATTAAGCTTATTTTAAAGAAATCTGTTTTCCTTTTGGTTTTCATTTTTTCACAGAAGGGAATGAAATCA
>JAFBJT010104049.1:10222-30044 GCA_016785325.1 Chascanopsetta lugubris
CGCCCCCACACAGCTCTCAGAAAGATAAGCAGTGTCGCTGATGGATGTCATCTCTGTGGACGGAATGTCTTTCCGCTGTCCCTCTGCCGTCCTGGTTGAATCCAGTGATGTGTTTGATCAGTGGAAACCTCCTTGCGTGCATTGGCGCGTGGAGCTATTCATCAAACCCCAACTACATGCTTCAGAAATTGTGTTCATGCACCACGGTATCAATATTTGCGTCCCCGTCATCGTTTTGTCCACTGACTCTCGAGGAAACGCGTTGTCTGTAGAAATATACTGATCACTTTGACACCGAGCACAAACAATTAAAATCCATTCGTGCTGACTCGGCAACCTGGCTGTCGGGATCTCATCAGCATATTCCTTTGAGGGGTTTATACCATTACCAGGGCCCGCAGACGCTCGACATGCTTCTGCTCAGTCAGCTTGTTGCCTCTGCTTTGTTTAGAGAACCGGATGCGGTACCTCAGGGCAAGAAGTGCTCGAATTACTCTGTGGACATGCAGCCCTGATAGATTCCCCCAAAAACGACTCCACATCTAAGCAGTGTATGTTTTTATTGGTTGAGTTGAAAGACTTCTGGTAACACACTGCCAGGGGCCTGAGCACTCGGTGGACACGAGCCTGTCTAACCACACAGAAGTGTTTTTCAAATGGACTTCATAGGCTTCGTTTTGATTTGTGGTGTGCTTGCGTATTCACGTCACATATTAGACAACTGTGGCTGACGAGGGCAGCACGCCTCCAGTGTGTGCGTTGTTTTACCGTTACGCCTGCGCAAAAGGATGTTAGCAGCATTTTGGTAGTGATCGGGACATAATGTGTAGGTAAAGTCCATATGAATTAGCCTTAATACTACCGTTTGTTTTCGTCCATGCAGAGTTCTATTCTATGCAAAACGATTCTCTTTAAATGTTTATCTCCATTTGAAGACGATGAATGAAGTACATAAAAGCCCCAAAGCCGAGGGGAAAAAGAACTGATTGAATGAAAGATTCCATCCATTATTTTCACAAGTGTGTTAATGACTCCAACCCTGCTTCCTAACTCCTGTGGCTTTTCCCTCAAAACCTCTCGCGAAATTGCAAATGCCGTATAGCCGTGTGCAATGATGCATTCAATAATTCTGGCTCCAGACTTCAAAATCTGCCCGCTGTAATTGCCTCAACCATTTTTTTCCCCGCTCTCTATCTCAGAGGAGCTGAGTTAATGCGTCCTGTATCTGATGGTGTTTCCGCAGAGTTCAGTTGCCTTGGCAGGGTGAATGTTTGCTTTTCACTGGTGTGAAGGGTCTTGACTGTAATTTAATTGAATTGCGCTGTTTTGTGGAGTTTGTTCCGTTTACTGAAGAAAAAACTTTCACGAATGAGAAGAAATTGTGAATACAAACACACACACACACACACACACACAAATATTAAAGGCACAACGTTGGAAAAAAACTGACAGAAACATGAAAAATAAATAATCAGCTGTCATCTGTGCTGCTTGCGTTAAGCTCTAACTTCTAAGCTGTATTCGGCTTCAGTGCTTCACTGACTCCACATTAATCTAAATATTGTCGACGTTTCAATGTTTCCTTTTTTTTTACCTCTTGGAATTCTGTCAAATTCCTAATGAGGTCCTTCTCACAGTACTATGTTTTTAGTCGCACCATACTTTATTCATACTGGTATGGGATCTAGTGACACCTTATGGTAAATTGCATGTTGCAGCTCAACATGTCTCCCTGCACCCTTCTCCTCTGAGCGTGTCAGGAGACCAATGGATGTGACAGTTGCCATTTCAACCTAAAAGGTGGTGAAATGGTGGCCTCCTCAGAGAGAGGACCAGGCCCTGATGAAAATCTAAAGTTTATGTTCAGTTAATGAAAACAATGATTCATACATTTAGGTTGATTATATACTGATGAAAACATCAACGTAATCAGTTTATATTCCATTTTATCCAAAATATTTTGACCTGAATCTTCTACTATAGTTTAGTACATGCACTAATGCTGACCAATTAAAGTGTAAAGTTGCAAACACTTGTTCAATCAAAAACATATCTTGAATTACTTACGGTCACTGTACTTCATCTGGACTATTAGTCAATAGAAGTCCAAATAGGCCAATCTCACAGCCATAACTACTATTATGCAAGAGAAACCCCAGTTAAGTATTATTTTGTTTCAACTACTTAATCACTTTTTCTCAAGACATTGACTTTTCAGATGATTCAATGCAAAATACTATCATCCAACTATACCACTAAATACTCGATTGTAAGGGTCTCTGTTTGGAGTTGAAATAAGTTTTTGTTTTGATATCCTCCTCCTTTATGCTCTTTAGCAGTAGGTCCTCTATCGTCAAAAAGTCATGACCTTAACTAACTTTAACTGTGCGTCAGTGCAACAACACACTCGGCTCATCGTGTGTTCTGGTTGGATGGATGATTGGATGTGTTGGGCCGGGACATGTTGTATAACTGTCATTTCCCTCTTGTGTCTGTCCTCGAATTTAAAAGAGTTCATATTTACTTTTTTTTTAATAATAACTCCACAGACTGACTCACTCCTGCAGAGTGAGAGCTTCCACAGCTGCTGGTTGAACCAATAGAGCAATTCAACAGACACACACATGCAGACTGAAACACACAGTTTACCGTGGAAGGGATTAAGATAGAAACAGGTTAACACACCAACACATAAACAAAATTATTCGAGAAGAAATTGGGCTGGTTACGAAAAATTGCTGTAAAAATGAATGATAAACAAAGTGTTTGCTTGCCGCAGCTCCATCCATAACAAACATTCCCTGGAGCTATTCTTACTTTTCCGGCGCAGAAGCAACACTGACTCTTTTATTTTGATGTTAACGCTGCTCATTATTTCCTCACCATTTTAATTCGTATCATTATTAGCGTCATTTATTCACTGCAAAACTAATTACATGTCTTTGTCTGAGCTGTTTTTTTTATTTTAAGTGCACTCTAAGTGCGGCTGTGTGTGGCAGATTCACTCCACGCTGCGGACAAGAGGGCTGTTTCAGGTCTAACGAGCATTTTGACCACTCTTGACCCCAATTAAGTCGCCTTGTTCGAGATTAGACGACCCCGGTCAGGGTGCACAATCGTGCTTTTTTTTCCCTCTTTCACTCCAATGGAAATACCTCTTTGGTCCTATTGTTAAGTAAAGTTTAACAGCCTCTTATCTTTGGAACATGCACACCCTCTAATTTGCTGGTCTGAGCACAGTGTATCATTTTAGAAGAAATGGCTGCTAACATTCTAAAACAAAAGGCGAGAGGAGATGTTTGAGCTCTGTAGTTCCCCTCAGTTTAAGCCACTGTCAGTGGAAATAAAGTTATGGAACAATCACATCAAACAGCCCCCAAACTTCGTCATTTTCCTGAGAACTCACTCTTCGCAGCCAGACTGAATTGAATTCAGCTGTGACCTCTCTGATGACCAGGGCCACGCTGTCGGACACAGTGTGGAAATTCCTCCGGAGCTCAGAGTGATGTTTCGGCTCGGTTCACTCACTCTGGGAAACGTCAGACTCTTTGATGGAGGTCAGAGTCGACTGGTGTGAAGAATCGGCACATTATCCATTCCCAGCCATTCGAAATGATTATTTTTTTCTATGGACTTTTCATTTCGAAGCACACTCATCTCAGTGTGACTGAACATTCAACTTCTGTGGTTGATAGTTTGACCACTTAGAGACGGACGATTTTAATGATTGATTTTTAAACTTGGTTGTGCAGGTTATAGATTGAAGCAACTTTCCCCGCATCAGAATTCGTTTTGTCCTCAGAGTGACATAGTACCTCTAAATTGTATAGATATCATGCTGATTAAGGTGGAGAGTGGAGGTATTACATTGGCATCCCATGACCATTAAGAATCATTTAAAACCTCAGCTCAAGGAACAAAAATCAGTCTTTTCATGCGATAATTCATTTTATTTGACATTTAATTGTATCTTTAAAATGGTTGGTCACATTTATATATGTAGTCTGTCAAAATGCTGCCTGGAAATACCAAGAACCACACCACCAGCCCTCCAATTAGTGGACAACCCACACCACCACCTGAGCCGCAGTCTCTTGAAACACTACGCTCTAGGTTGAAGGGATCTCTTGGGATTGCCCTTTTTTTTCTCTCTTTTTCCAGTTCTTCAGAATAGTGCATTTTATCTGAGGAACTACAAAAAGAAAAGGCATATCAGCAAGTCTGTAATTGTGTTGAATTTAAAGGCCCAATACCGAACTTGATTTTGGGATCATGCGATTGAATTAGTGTCACTAATAGAACATGTTGATTCTGTAGTTTCCTCATACTGTCCATGGCTCCAGATCCTGTTTTGACACTGTATCTGAAACGCTCTGTAGGTCTCTCTCCCCTCCCTCAAAGGAAGGCCCCAAATGTTCTGATTGGCCAACTGGTCCTGTTTCTTTCAATGGTCAACTGCTCCCAGCTAATATGTTCTTTCCCGCCCACTTACTGTGACTGCCACAGTGATGGTAGTTTGAACAGGAAGTTGAATACAGGGCGTTAGAGAAGCCTCTGAAAACCCCAAGAGTTAGCACACGATAAGAGTAGTGTATATGTGTTACATCGGGGGCCCGATGCTACACATATACACGTCTCAGAGTGTATCTGCTTGTTGTATTATTCACATAAATACAACCAACCGAGGGAACTCTGAATAATTCCGCCATGGCTCCTTTAATACACAAATACAAAGCTTAACCATGTTTGCTCCCAGTGGATGCTGTCGCTGCTTTAACAGATGCTGACTTCAGAAAACAGTTTTGTTTGCCATTCAGAGGCGTGTGTGGAATCACATGGAGCGTTTTTCCTCCATGTAAGCGCGAGGCGCTAACAGCAAAGCTAATCGCTAAAGAAAAAGCGTCGGAGGCCGGGCGTCGCCGCTCCGGTCGGCTCCACCGTCGGTTTCTGTGTTTCGGTGCCGCGTGACTGAGACACTTGTGCAACAACAGGAGAGGAAGGAGAAACAGACAGTAAATGAGAGGTACTGTACGCGAACGGCCTCGTGGGAATACAGCTACAGACCGAGCGCTGCGGCGGCACAGAGTGTACAGCAGAACAAACGGACAAGAGAGTGAATAACACAACGCGCAGACGAGACGTGCGCGCCGCGTCGAGTCGGTTTTAAAAAGAAATAGGATCCTGCCGTGCCACCTGAAAATGCAACAGATCTGTCCTTATCCCAGTTTTACAGCAGATCAAATGCTGTGTTTCTTTTTCTTTTCTTTTTTTTTTTTTTTCCAAACTTGAATCCGACAATAGAGTAATTCTCGCTTCATCTCTTGCTGAGATTTACATCAGCCGTCAGATCTTCACTGACACAGACACAGAGGCCGTCTGGAGTTTTCGCTCGTTCTGATTTATATAAGTGGCTGTCGAGAGGTTTTTTCGAGCTGCGTCTGTTGTGTGGCTGTACCGAGACGGATGCAGACACATTCCAGATAAGGGTCATTGTCGGTTGACGCATCAGAAGTTTGAAGAAAGTGATGTTTTAACAGAAGTCGGTGTATTACTAGATGATAACGTGACACGAGTAGCATCCAAAGAGCGCAGATTTTCAACACGCTCCTCATAAAATGACATTTAGATCACTGTCAGGGATTTTTAGTTTTAATGGATCTGCTCTGGTTCACCAGAGATCCACCAAATTAATTGACCGAATCTTTTATCCTGAACCTTTGCTTCGATTTTGAAAACCATGTATGTCCCAACATGTGTTACATTTCAGTAGAAATTATTTTTGTAGAGTAGCGTAGAGAATTTCGTCCTCAATATTATTCTTTGCCAATTAAAGGGATATTCACAGTTGGCTGTCGACAACATTCAGGAACAACTGGCGCACTGATTTAAGGCAAAAAAAATGGACTCAAAATAATTAATTGGAAAAAAAGTATTGCTTTCAGTTTTATAAGCTAATGAATTCATTGTTTATTTATAATTGCTAAATGCTTTTTCAATTTTCTTCATTCTATCTGCTCTCTTGACAACCAAGAAATAATTCTCAGTAAATGACTGTCTGTGTCTTTTTCTGTTGTCTGGAGGTTTGAGGCCTCTGCAAATTCTCTCTGAGACAAACATCAAAGATCTTCCAAACCACTGTACAATTAGAGAAGAAAGGAGAAGCTTAAAACAGAAGATCCTCGCTTCCACTTTGAAGACTGAGCGTTCAATAAAGGACGTCAGCGAAGAAGCTGAAAGTTGTTTAGACTGGCTCAGAGTTGTGGCGTTTTTTTTTCTCTCCTCCCTTGAGGAACAAAATAAGAGTTAATTATATAATCATCTGTTGATTACCTGAATATTTAATTTGGATGGGAATTGGGATTTCCTGATTGGTAGGATATATCCGGGTGTTCTAGCTTTGAACTTTGAAAGAGGTGTGGGAGTTTGTTGTGGGAGATATTGTCAGTCAGCTGCCAGGAAGAGAGGTCAGAGGGCGGAGCCTAAAAAATCAAAAAGGAAGGTGAAAAAATGAGGAGATGTTTGACCTCAACCTGCTTAAGTGGATTTAAATGAACAAAGATGAAAGAAAATGACGAACACTACAAAACGTCATGTTTACGTTCGAGTGACACTGTCACCCAGTGGCTGAAGTAGGTATGACAGGAGGACATTGGGTGTTCTCACGGAGCGACAATGTCTTGGCCGAAGGCTAAAACAGGAGACCACTGTTTTCCACATGCTATTGTAACCATGGCGATGGATTCATGCTTAAACCAACGTGTTTGCCAAAACCAGACCAAACCAGTCACCTCGTAAAAGAGTTGTTTATATCTATTTATTTCTACATTTTTTCTTTGAAACCGTTGCAGCACAGAAAGGCGTGTTAAAGGCAGCCTTGGCACCACAACAACGTATTTATTTCATTGCTTTTTCTTTCAAATGGAGTGTTCGGAAGATCAGAGTCGGAAAAACAACTTAAATGTGGAAAAATATCTTAAATTGTACAAATTTGCTGAAACCACGCAGACACAAAAATTATGCAGGATCAAAAGATGGATAGATTCTCAGGAAGCTTGTTGAAAAGTGTTGAGAGATAAAGAGGAAGGTTTGCAGTGAGAGTCAATCTTATCTTGGAGCACACACACACACACACACACACACACACACACGCACACACTGTTTACTATTTACCTCCTCATAAGCATCAGTCTTCAGACGAGAGTCGGAGCAGAAAATGTGTTTTTTAGAGATGGTCAGGTTTAACGCGGCGTCGCTCCTGAGTGACACACGATGTGTGTGTCGGCCTGAAAGACAGAGACAAGAGTGGAGAAGCTAAAAACAGATGCGGCACGAACGTATGCATACTGTATATTTACATAATCACTCTCTTCTAGTATGTATGTAACAATGTAACATGAATTGAATTACATTGTATAATGGTACATTAAGCTCTTTCGACAGCACTATCCCTTTACAGTAGCTTGATTGTATTTTCATAATATCACATAGTGTCACAGGTTCGACAGCCATTCAACATCAGTTGAATGTAGCATTGATGTATTGAATTATTAAACTTTCCTCTCTACCTTCCTCCGACTGTGTCATGGCAGATATTCAAAGAAGGAATGAGGGAATTAGCATTTCCCCGATAAAGTCCGCAGAAACTATGCATGAGACACCTCAGAAAGGTCACATACAATGTGTTTGTGCTTCGTATTAAACTGTGCATGTGCCCCTCATATTGTGTTTCAGTCATTTAAACAAGTAGTCAGACGGCGAGGGCCGCCCTGTGTTTACTCCAGGGGCTGACGTGTCCCGGTGGACATTTTGTGATTAGCAAGCAGACAGTGTTGTCTGTGTGGGAAATGCTAATAAAGCACATTTAACAGGGACCTGGATGGGGGGGGTTCATATCAGTTTACATGCAATTATGGCCGAGTTCATGTGGTGATATTCTTGTAGCTCCGACATCATGTCTGAACAACAACACATTCCTTCTGATATTCTCTTAAATTCTCGCATCCATTTTGATTTAATTGTATATTCATTGACAAAACGACATATTTAATCACCGCAGATGATACTTAACTCCGTACCGAGAGCCCTGCACCGGGGGTAAGGCGTTATTAATACCAGCTGTTCTCATCCATTCATCACTGCTCCAGCTGTAACCAACCCAGCAGATAAACTGCACAGATAAGCAGTGTCGCGGGCATGCTGGTGCCTGCTCCGATGTAATGGTAGCTGCCTCGTTGATTGCTCAGGCGCCAATTATGGCATGAGGTAATTGGGGTTGATTGCTTTGAGGCCAATTATGACCATTTGCACACCCCTGCCTTTTATTATTGTGTGGCGGCGCATGAGGTGCCATTATTCTGTGTGGTCAAATACAGTTGGGGGCTTTGAAATGATAACATCAAGCTGCTGGTACGTGGAGACGTTTTACTTCCAATTTAGCGATTTTTAACTGTGACCATTCGAAAGTTTTTATCCCCTCTGGCTTCGCTGTGCGCCGACTTGTGTTGCAGCGTAGCCCATTGAAAGGCCAATTAGTGAGCTGTGGTTTCAGCTATCACTGCAGTCGCATGAATGTGCTCATTATCCCGTGTGGTCATACAGTACATGCCATTGCTATCCATTCTATCTGAGCTGGAGGGACGACAGCGAGCTGCAGACCCGGGGCGGGGTGGCCGAACAGTCGGCTTCTGTTCGCAGCTCGCACTGAAACCCGCTTGTAGGCGAACAGAGTATTTCTGAACTTTCAACTGGCCGAAGCCTCCGTAGAGTCGGGCCTTCTGCCACGTGGAGCCGGCCAGGACGGGGTTTGAAGTCGCTGTGTGTTTGTTTTACAAAAACACCATTTTATTTTCCCAAATAAACAAAAACCTCTATTGGCCAATGGCAAAGCCGGGGGGGGGGGGGGGGG
Organism: Chascanopsetta lugubris; assembly: GCA_016785325.1. Taxonomy (NCBI): domain Eukaryota; kingdom Metazoa; phylum Chordata; class Actinopteri; order Pleuronectiformes; family Bothidae; genus Chascanopsetta; species Chascanopsetta lugubris. The sequence goes on from JAFBJT010104049.1 coordinate 19,128, forward strand.
GGGGGGGGGGGGGGGGGGGGGGGGGGGGTGTTTGAGAGCGGATGAAAGAACACACTTTTTCCACTTCTGTTAATACCGCCCACTGTATTTGCACTTTGATGGCTGCTATGTTGTGGTAAATGGGTTTTTTGTGTGATTGCACAACAGCTGCTATTAGGTGGGACTGGGGATTTAATGGAGGTGCTACAGTTGCACAGTTGAGTTGCTGTCATTATAAGTCTTCATTGCTCATATCTGTGTTCTCAGAAATTTTAATTACATCGCAGATCTCAATCTCAGAAACAGATTTTTCAAATCTAATTACTCCACTTGGATGGTTGGTTTGGCTCATTAGTCGTTTTCCTTACGCAACAGCAAAGAGTGTATAGCTATTGTTGATTACAGTGCGATATGAAATGCCACACTTGCTAATGAGATGGCTGTGGATTTTCCTTTTTATTTTTTTTTTATATATCGCTTTATTGAAACCCACCGTCCTGCTTGAACTCTGCAGACTCGTCTGGCCTGATAATGAAGAGTGTGTGTGTTATAACGGCAATCATAAGTAACTCAGTGTGGTCACACAGAGAGCACGGTAATTGAATGTGGTCGCTGTAAGTCAGCGCGTGGCCTCGCTCATAGGTGTCATTAGCTGCAGTGGTCAGACGATAAACATGGACTCTAACAGGGAACCTCTGCTTGTTATAGGTCAGGCACCGAGGAATTGAAGGCAGCTGTGGTTTCAGCGCAGAAACTGTAAAGAGGAGCCATCTCAACAGGAGAGGAGACGTTCCGGTTTATTTTGACACATGATTTAATACAATAATACGGTTTGAAAGTTGCAGAGAAGTTCGGCGGTTTGGGACGGAAAGCTTCCTGAAAGTTGTTTGATGTCACTTGAAAGCCTTTAGAACACAGCTAACGCCTTGATCTGCTCAGAGAGACGACTTGATATATTGCCAACACACTTAGAGACTGTTTGCAGGTAATTCAAAGAGGAACCAACCAATTCCCCACTTTTCCTCAGCTACTCTGAATGTAGTCGAAAGCCTTTTTCCACTTAGTGACCGTACCTTTTCTGCAGGTAATATACGGCTAGAGCTAAAAGCCTGAACTAAGTGAACACACGTGGAGGCCGTTCCATGGCCAGAAAATAGTCGGGCTGAGATTGTTCGGGGATAAAGCGACACCGGGGCGAGGTGAGGGGGATTTTGAAAGGGCCGATATGGACATTGGATGCGAATGGAGAGGACACAAATAGCACCGCTCAAGGACTCGCCGAGATGTTTCCCCCAAGGGGCTAAGGCTGGTGCAATATTTAGAGGTACAAGGGCCAGCGGTGTCACCGCCACTAGCTTTTAGACCCCTCTGAATAGCAGTCAAACACGGCCCGGTCCCTCGGTGCAAAATGGTCGCACACGAGCAAAGTGACATCTAAAAAAAAACCCCAAAAAAACCAAAGCATCGGTGATGCACTATTTATGTGAGTATGCGGCCCCTCAGCTGTAACTCGGTGTCAGCGCAGCTCCGCGGCACCGGCTCACCTGTCTCGGGCCGCTAATCCCCATCCCAGCGGCGTCGCAGCTTCTTTACCTCCCGCGACATCGTGGAAATATCAACACACAATCTGTTTTTAGCCAGGGCCTCTCCGCGGGTACCCGCACTTTTTAATTAACAGCCCTTGATTATGTAAAGTCCAGAGCGCCGGAGTAATAATTTTCTCTCGCTACAGCTTCAAGCTTCAGCGCACTCAATTTGAATTAGAATATGACCAGACATTACATTAAATTATTTTAGGTGTTTGAATAACTGTGTGGGAGATAAAGCACTTTTAAAACAGTGCCCGCATTGGAGAGGTTCAATGGGAATCGACATGAAGTGGCTCATGTCAATGACATGACAGGAAGTCACTTACACTCTGCATCGGGTGGAACTGTCCCAGCGCTCAACGTGTCCAGATGTTAAAAGCTTCAGGTGCACTCTTTGCTAGATAGTGAGCTTTTTCATCATTTACTGCACTTTCCCTCTGTCTGCCTGCGCTGATGCTTGGACCCAGAACCAGTGGTTGGCAGCTGCAACCGCTCTGCGACACAGAAAACCCATTTCAAGCATATCATCCGTGACACCATCCAGCAATTTGCCATTTGGCCTGAGCTAGCTGCAGTTTGAACTTATTGTGCCACAGGAGCATTAACAGCGCTTCTCACAGACGTGTCAGGTGTCAGGTGTGTTCCATTGTTAATGAGAGAAAGAAGCCGGTTGACTCCGAGCGAACCGTCGAGCTTTTCTTGAGACAAAAATGTCATTTTCAGTCGTAGAGGGATGACGTGTATAAATGTTCCTATCGAGATCAGAGCTTTGTTTCGAGTTGTTTGACCAAAATGTGAAGGAATGGTCTTAAGTGCTTGTCTGTTTATTCGTCATCCTCTGCATCGGTTTCGATTAAAACTCTAAATGCAGGTAAAGCAGTGTTTACTCCACGTGCAGGTTGCTCGCGGGTTGCAATGACAATGTTTGAATTATTGATGTGGACGTTGAAACAGAGTGTGATAAACCCACATGCACACACACACACATGCACACACACACACGCACACACACACACATGCACACACACACATGCACAAAGTCTAAAACGCATTACATGAACTTTCAAGGCCTGAGCCCTTGGGAGCTTTCAGCACCTTCCTCTAATGTCTAGAAGTTGTGTGTATGTGTCGGTGTGTGTGTGTGTATGTGTGTGTGTGCGTGTGTGTGTCTTGAGCGTGACAACAGGCCCTTTCATAAAGGTCTTGGCCCCTCATCTACCTTGGGGCTTCGACTACATGCTGGCTGACCCTGGAACAGACCTACATCTCTGTGTCTCTTTACCTTTTTTTTTTTTTTCCCCTCTCCTCCCTCACTCTCCCCGCTTTTATGTCTCTCGCCCAATCTCCTCACCCCTTGCTGTCAACGCCATGAATTTCAAACGACTTTATCGGCTCACTCTGACCCACATCTCTTTTATTTTTCGACCTCACCCCTTTGTTGTTCTTTCGTTTTGTTTGGGCCATTACAGTGTATTTTTATCAGCGAACACACTCAACCCCGTGCACCCGACTCCTCTCCTCTCTCTGCTTCATTTCCTTCCTTCTTTTATCCCACACAGTTTGATCTGTCCAACCTGGACCCAACCCCCCCACCCCCGCCCGCCGCCCCCCGCTCCCCTCCCCGCGGCCCTTGCTCCCCCATCTCGATCATAGTAAGACATGACACATTTTAAGATAAGAACTGCTCGTACGACAATACATTACACTTGACGCACACTATCCTTGTGTTACAGCCGTATCCTCACACGGTGAGTCATGCATCATGGCCACACTGTCCTCTGTGATTTCACAACTCATCTCTCCAAATGTACTTGAGGTTATTTGTGAGGAACACAGATTTCCTGTCGTGCAGTTCACTGAAAGTACAAGAACAGTTCACTGTGAAGTGTGCACGCTCCCTTCCAGCTCCAGAAGAGGCTGTTGCGCCGTCCCTCGAGGCAAACAGACATTTCGGCTCCACCGGCCGAAGCCTCGTGTGTGTCCGAGACACAAACCCCTGCCAGTCTGCCGTAGTCTCCTTCACCTTTCCTCTCAAAGTATTCATTTGACTTTTAACAACACATACGTCATTATATGACAGAACATCTGCCAGCAATGTTTGTACACCACTGTGATGATGAGCCGTAGGATTTTGAAAAAGATGAAATTCCTTGCATCATGTAAAGTGGTATACTCTGAATGACCCCAAACTCTCTTTAATTAAACCCCCAGGTTTAAATCCTATTTGTCATAGTATAATTCATTTTAGTAGAAGACCAAACTTGGTGAGGGGTTCTATTCACTCAGGGAAGAGTTGGGAACACGTCGCCGTGAGTCACCGCGACAAGAGGAGCTGACGTGACAATTGAGATGCACTTTGCCAGTCAGATGCTCAAATCCTGTACATTATTTATCCTCTCCTGTTAATCTCCCCCTTCTCTTTCTTCCTCTCCATCACTAAGGCTTTCATTCTCTCTCCTTATGTCTTGTTGACTGCTGTCTGTCTGTCTGTCTGTCTGTCTGTCTGTCTGTCTGTCTGTCTCTCTCTCTCTCTGTCTCTTAGTCACCTTGAGATTCTGAGTGTCCATTAAGGCTTTCAACCATTCTGAAGTGCGGTGCTTTCAAAGCTTTTTCAGGGTTTACATTATTTTCACCCATGACTGGCTCCTCTTGTGCAATAATAAAAAAACCTGTGTAGATGAATGTGCCCTTTTTAAGCTTCATAACTCGACACTTATACTTCATAAAAGATCATTTTAATGGTTTGTCAGCAGCAACTTTCTGACAGTAAATACATAACCTAAGTATTTCCTACAGCCGTGTAGACCAGTCCAGAACTCCAGCAACGCCCCCTCATGAAACCACATTTGAGTTCATAGGACATGAGACCCGTTTCAAGCAAATGTAAAAAAAAAACACAAAAAAACATTATATTTCCCAAAGTTGAAGAGTTATAAAAAAGTTTGGATTTGCATCAACATTAAATGGAGTCTGCATTAGTCCATGTCCACTAAGTTTTGGGTAAATAGATTGCTGTATTTTTGTCAAAACATGTGTAAGTGTTTCACAAACACACAGACTGGGGCAGATGATGCTAATTAGCCATGTGATCGTTTGTATCATCATCATTATCATTGTTGAGCAATTTCCTAGTGGGCATCAATAAAGTACATCCTCTGCCATTAGTAACATCATCATCATCATCATCAGCTGAACAGGTAATACAACACACCCACACACTATAGATAAGGAACAACAGGAAGGTGAGCTGTACAGAGGAGTGTGTGTGTGTGTGTGTGTGTGTGTGTGTGTGTGTGTGTGTGTGTGTGTGTGTGTGTGTGTGTGTGTGTGTGTGTGTGTGTGTGTGTGTGTGGCCCTGTCAGCTGTTCAAAGCAGCGTCAGTAGATTGGTTTGTCATCTTGCTGACTGCATGCTGCAGTTTTTATCCAGGCTAAAACCTTTTATTTCTCTCTCTGTCTGTGACACACACACACACACACACACACACACACACAGACACACACACAAACACGCTAAAGTGGGTTTGTCTGTCTGTGTTTTGGCTCAAACTGTTGTCCTGGTTTCAGAATGGCCATTTGTCAAAGTCTCACTTAATGTGTTAAAAAGTTAGGTGGTGTGTGTGTCTCTCTCTCTCTCTCTCTCTCTCTCTCTCTCTCGCTCTCTCTTTCTCTCTCCCTCAGTGTTTTTTGTGAGAGTAAATATCTGCCTTAAACTTTCCCTCTCAACTCCCCCTCTGTTTTTCCTCCCTGCCTCGGTTCGTGAGTGTGTGTGTGTCGTTTTGTGGCCACTCTTGCACCGTAGCGGGTGAAATGGTCTTCTTTATGGTGTTTGTTCAATGCTTGGCATTTATTAAGGGAGGTTTGTCAACAAAGGGCGTGGACATTTTTTTTGTTTTTATGCTCGGCCCAACAAGATAACAGTGTTTTAATGAGCATGACGATACATCTGCAGCACAGTGCTCGGGGGGTGGATGTGTCTCTGTTTAATGTGGTTGAACCTCCTTTGTTCACCCAGCTGACCTCCTCGTAAAATGCTGCTGTTATACTCAGTAAAGTTTGGTATTAACTGGTAATGCCTCATTAAAGGTGCACGAGACCTGAGCTCATTGCCTCTCAATCAAGTTCATTTAAATGCCAAACACCACCGAGCACACAAGTGCGTGTGTGTGTGTGTGTGTGTGTGTGTGTGCAGATATTTTAACATTTCATTCGCCCACCCATATGTGTGTGTGTGGATGTGTATGTTTACTCTCTATTAACGCCTCTGTCTTATAAATATATGCATGTGTCCTTCTTATCTATAGGTTTGTTCATTGCTTTATCTGGTGTGTGTGTGTGTGTGTGTGTTGTGTGTGTTTTGCTGGTTATAAATGTCTTCATTCATGCCATAATTATTTCACATATATGCAGTACATCATACATTGTGTATGGGGATGTTAAAGCATGAAAGCATCGTCTTTAATTCAATGCAGTTAACTTCATAAACCGTGTGTGTGTGTGTGTGTGTGTGTGTGTGTGTGTGTGTGTGTGTGTGTGTGTGTCACAAGCCTTATACAAAGTCAACAGCATATGTAAACATATTAACACTGCATTGCCTTCATAGATTATCATATTTCCCATAGTGAACGATATTAATTCTGCTCTAATCATAACGTTCCAGCTCACAATATGCACATGCGCAGTGTAATGCAGGATAAAGACTCATCAAGTAAATGAGTTTTAAATGAAGAGACTGAGATACAGTAAATACAGATAGAGATTACCATACACTTAATAGCTCTTAGGCTATTATTCCTGATTCAGCCCCTGTGCGTAGGGGACTGTGTGTGTGTGTGTGTGTGTGTGTGTGTGTGTGTGTGTGTGTGTGTGTGTGTGTGTGTGTGTGTGTGTGTGTGTGTGTGTGTGTGTGTGTGCGCGTACAGCACTGTGCAGTACATCGGCCAGCTGCTCCCCAATTATACAAATGGAGCTCTGAACAGGTGGAGGACGGAGGATGATTCCACTCCATTTTACTCACCATCCACTGTTTATCTGTCAGATACTGTCAGACAGAAGAAAAGTTTGTGTGGTGCACGACACCCACTTACTTCTTGGTTGTGTGTGTGTGTGTGTGTGTGTGTGTGTGTGTGTGTGTGTGTGTGTGTGTGAGGGCGGATGCATGTGTTTGTACGTTCAAAGCAGATGTTTGCAGCCTAGTTGCATATCATTTGATTATATTTGCAGCCCACGTACAGATTCCACCCGAGAACTTGAAGTCGGGATGTAGGTTTATTTTTGCGTTTGATTTTTATTTTCTCCCCCTGGTTTGGCGTTCACCTGCCTGCGCTCCCCTGTGTGTGTGTGTGTGTGTGTGTGTGTGTGTGTGTGTGTGTGTGTGTGTGTGTGTGTGTGTGTGTGTGTGTGTGTGTGCGCACAAACAACCCTCTGTGTAAATAGCTCATTAACGGCAGGGGGTGGCATACCTCTTCGTGTGCGTGTGTATGTGTGTCTATGCGAGTGTTGATTGATGGGGTCACAGCAGGGTGCCAGGCCTACTTACAACCTACCCCCCCCCCTCGCCACCCCCCCTCGCTCCTCCCTGCCATCGCTCGGTTCCACCCTCGTTTAATCTGGCGGCGGAGACGGGGGGGGGGGGAGTCGCCGAGGGACGCTGCCCGTCTTCAAACATCACGCTCATGCCTCCTCTTTCCTCCTCTCATCACCTTGTCTCTTTGCCGTGCCCTCGCCTCCCTCGCTCCACTCCTCCTCCCCGCAGTTTTGTCTTTGTTTAAACTTGGCCGACCTCCCCCTCCGCCTCCCCCTCCGCCTCCCATTCTCTTCCTCACACTGGGAGACACAGCAGAGAGCCATGGTGATGCAAGACACCTTGTCATTTGTGTTTTGTGCCCCCTGCCCGCCTCCAACCCTGCCTTCTCTTTCCTGTCTGAATCACAACTCATTAACTCTTTGTCTCTTATTCTGCACCTGAACTTTTTGGAGATGGGAGACACTGTGGGGAATATCACCAAGGCAAACCCCACAGTCACACTCTGTGTTTAGATTGGACTCTTTTATGGATTGTCTTTTATTCTCCAGCCTGGATATCTGCTCTTGGTGTCTGATCCTCCTACCGCTCCGTTATTCCGTTTCATATATTTCACCTTTTGTGTTGTATGATTTACTCTATAAAGCATTTTTATTTATTTATTTTTATTTGATGGGTCCCTGCAATCCTGCGAATAATCGAGAGCTGCAATAACGAACCCACAAAGAGTCATGTAAAGGACAAGATAATGCAGTGGTGGTGCATCGGCTTGGCAGTGAAGGACCCGAGTGGCCCAATCATCTGTGACCCATCACACAGTCAAAGACATTACCAATCCAGATCCACTTTTGAACAGGCACCTCAGTGACCCTCTAACAGAGAGCGTCCATCTCTTTATCATCCCTCTGTTGGAGTGGATCCAACCAATCACCTCCTCTACACTGGCTCACTCACTGTGATACAGCAGACACTCCCACGGACTGTAAGTAAAGGTGTAGTGTGCAGAATCTCCCCCCCATCCAACAAGACTGAGTAGAACTTTGTGTGTGCCACGCCCACAAGTGAAGTAGTTCATATAGTGTTTTGTAAAGTAAGAATCTTGCATAGACTTTATATATCTTTAAGTTCCGGTTGAATGTGAATTCTCGTTCGTACTGCACATTCCCATGTGCAGGACTTGGTTACGACATTACGATGAACAAGTCTCAATACTCTGAGTCTGAGCACACGACGGCCAGTTTGCCATTAAACTTTGCATGTTTCCTTTGCAAGTCGAAGCAAAACCCGAGACAAAAAGTTTGGAAATTTCATTTTGCACAATCGAAGAAAGAATCTCATTTTTGGAACGAAAAAGCTAATTCAAATGAGTGCAGCTGCAAAATTGTTCTACGCTTTTCTCAGCTGAAACATGACAGATGCACGTTTGTTTGTCCAAAACACATCCATTTCGTCTTTGTGTTCAGGTCATTGTTTTGCTTTTGAGTCCGTGTGATGATTTTTGATTGTTTAACAAAAGAAAGTCCTCCTGCAGTTAGATAGTAAACTTCTTTATCTCATTGTTTGTTCTAGGACTTTTACATGTGTGTGTGTGTGAGTCAAGCCGTCCAATGAAAAGGAATGAGGGGGGAAAGCTGAGGTTATTGTGTTGCGAGAATGGCTACTTAAAGACCACCGCCACTCACACACACACACACACACACACACACACACACACACACACACACACACACACACACACACACACACACACACTCCGTCTCTCTCTCTTTCTGAAAGACTACTAAAACACTTGACCTTTCACCTCACCTCCTCTAGAGTCCAGGCATTTTATTGGCTCCCCAGTTTTCTCAGCCCGGCCAGTCCAAACAACCGGGCTCTTTGTTTATGGACTCTGGCTTTGTTAGTGTGTCCATCTACTGCTGGCTGCCATGACTGCAGTTTGACTCCAATGTGTGTGTGTGTGTGTGTGTGTGTGTGTGTGTGTGTGTGTGTGTTTGTTTCTCTCTATGATAGTTTCTGTGTGTTTGTCTTAGTTTCCTGACAGAGAGGAAGTGGTTTCTGATTGTGTTCCTGTGCTAATGCAATGCTGAAACAAAAACGCTGAACTGAAGCCAGCAGAGTAGCGGGAAGTGAGCCGGACTGACTCGAAAGGGAGACGCTCTGACGGTCCGGAGGGGAGACAGGTGGACGGTCGGGTCAAGAGACAGACAGGCAGGCAGCAGTCAAACATCCAGACAGGCAGGCAGCAGAGTAAACACATGCGGTATGAGCGTGTGTTTGCTGAGGAGATTTACAATCAGATAGGCTTGACTTGAACTCTCGGGGTTCTTTGGTTTAAAATGCAGAGTCAATGATTCCACAAAGTAGGCTGAGACGGATTGGAGAGGAGGAGGAGAGAGGAGGAGAGGCACAAAGGGGAGTCGTAGGAGGAGAAGGACGTGGATGATAATGAAAGATGAACGGGGGCAAATTGGCTATAATCAAACTTTATAGTGTTGCCATGAGAACGATATCAAAGACAGAGTTGGGTGGGAGGAATGGGAGACATGGGTGATTACGGTGTGTGAGGACACCGTAATGCAGAAATGCGCCTATATGCAATATATTTCTTATTTCTTGATGGTAAATGTGTGCGGGTGTGTATGTGTTCAAGCACACGTGTGGGTTTTTAAGAATACGAAACCTACAAACAAATACAGATTCGTAAATAAATAAATCACATTCTCCGACCTCCAGCCAAGCTACCCCTCATTTCAGGTGATTATCTTGTGAATCTAAAAATAATGGACTGGGTCTAATTTGATGAATGAGAGAAACTCTTTGTGTGTGTGGGGGGGGGAGGGGTTTTTGGGGGGGGGGGGGGGGGGGGGGGGGGGGGGGGGGGGGTTGTCTCGCTCTTATCTGCGGGATGAAAGGGAAGAGGGAGGTGGATCTATATTTAACCAACCATTGTTAAAATACCAGTATGTCGGCAGACTGGAGATCAAGGATGCTCTGACACTCTGGGATTTCATTCTGAACCAGAGATTTTATTTTCTAATGAAACTAACCTGGTTGGCTGAAGGTGTGTTTTGGAAAATACTTTTTTATATTTGCGGAAAGATTCTCCACTACAGTCATCAAACGGTCTCGTTCCTTTTATTCTAATTATTTTCCAGATTTTGTGCTGTTCCAGGATTTCACCTCTCAAGCTCGAGCTCTATGATCACCTAGATTGTGTCATGCCTGCAACTCCACCACTAGAAGTCACTAAATCCTACACCAGCAATCTTTGAATTCCTGATGCTATCCAGGTCAGTGTGACTTGTATGGGTTGTTGTGGTGGACTGATGCAGCTGTCGGGGGGGGGGGGGGGGGGGGGGTTTTTCCGGGCGCGGTTTGTCCACTGACCATATTGTTGGTGGTTCTGTTCCCCCGTCTACCAAAGTGCCCTTGGGCAAGATACTGAACTCCAAGTTGTTCCTGACATCCGTGTCAGCAGTGTGACAGTGGTGTGTGTGCTGCACAAAAATGTGTGAAGGAGTTCATGGCAAAACTGTGAACAGCGGAGTGTTCATCAAGTATATAGAAAAGACCATTTACCCTCAAATACAAAGATATCGACGTAAAGTAAGAGAAAATACATGTAGGATTAAAAAAAAAAAGCTGTGGGCGGGTGAGAATGTTCTTTCTCTTTATCATACGTTTGATTCTGGCACATTAAGATCAAAAGCGGATCCTCCTCCACAAGCATTTGTCAAAAAAACATGAATCAGTCCCAACGGTTTATTTTTGCCAAACCAAAAAGTTCAATGCCGCACAAGTGATTTTTTTCTCTCACCTCATC